>OY757013.1:140492244-140532521 GCA_963580285.1 Lucinisca nassula
CAGATCACCAACTGATACTGACTTTTCAGCTGAAATATAGACATATGAACCTTACCCTTGTAGGCCCCGCTGTTTTTATTGTAACAAGCAGGGCCCAGCTCAAAACTAGCAACATTTTTGTTGGATAATTTATCGTTAAAATATGGCATATTCACTAATGTTTTATTTTGCAAATCTCAGGTGCAACCAAAATTACAAATGATGGCGTAAGATGCATGTATAAGGACAGATCCAAAAAAAATGTCACTTTCATTTTTCTCCTTTACTGCAAATGTTAAAATCTTTTTTGTTTTGTTTGTTTGTTTGGGAGTTTAATGGCCCAGCCAACACTATTTAGGTCATTTTTGTGCCTGTCAGTTTACCTATCCACACTTTTCCTGAGCAGGCTTATATGTAAGTGGTTAACCAGTACAGTGCACATTCTTTCGCCAGAAACTGCCCTTCTTGAATCAGCAGAAGGGGAGAATGACCGTAGAAAAGTTTTCATGATCAATCTCCAAGAAGGTAAAATCTTTTTAATTTGCTCTGCACTACAAAATAAAAAGAAACTTAAAGCAAAGAAATTCCTTAATATCAGCTGTAAGCAATACTCAAATATAATTCTTTGGTAGAAATTAACTGTAATATACATGAACAATGGAAATAAAAGTGAAAATAGTAACATATTTGTAATGTGTTGTCACAAATTTATGCAAAACCAGCAAACGTTTACATCTCATCTCTATCAAATTACTCTATTTGCTGTATCTTAATTGTATCGTCAAACTGCTACACGATACAATATGTGTATCATCAGCAGATGTAACGTGATTACGATATGATTCAGTGAATCGTTGCACCTCTAGTATAAGCCCAAAAAAGTATGGTGAGGCAAACTACCAGTTAAATATGACCTTAATAGTGTTGCCTTGCCAGTTAAACACTAAACAAACAAACAATACAATACTCTGGCAACTGGTCAATGGCTTTGTCACCCCTGTCACAGGTTAAACAAGGCAACGCAAGCGTAGCATCCCCTCGCAACTGCATACCATTCATTAACATGAAAATCCAATCTGAATATGTTAGACCATTGTGACCTTGACCTTTGACCCCTGACCTTGAAATTCAATAGGGTTCATCCTCTGTACATGGTGAACATTTGTGGAAGGTTTGATGCTTCTACGACGAATACTGTGTCGTCTATCCTGCTCACAAGGTTTTCAAGGTCAAGTCCATTGTGACCTTGACCTTTGACCCCTGACCTTGAAATTCAATAGGGTTCATCCTCTGTACATGGTGAACATTTGTGGAAGGTTTGATGCTTCTACGATGAATACTGTGTCGTCTATCCTGCTCACAAAGTTTTCAAGGTCAAGTCCATTGTGACCTTGACCTTTGACCCCTGACCTTGAAATTCAATAGGGTTCATCCTCTGTACATGGTGAACATTTGTGGAAGGTTTGATGCTTCTACGATGAATACTGTGTCGTCTATCCTGCTCACAAGGTTTCCAAGGTCAAGTCCATTGTTACCTTGACCTTTGACCCCTGACCTTGAAATTCAATAGGGTTCATCCTCTGTACATGGTGAACATTTGTGGAAGGTTTGATGCTTCTACGATGAATACTGTGTCGTCTATCCTGCTCACAAGGTTTTCAAGGTCAAGTCCATTGTGACCTTGACCTTTGACCCTGACCTTGAAATTCAATAGGGTTCATCCTCTGTAAATGGTGAACATTTGTGGAAGGTTTGATGCTTCTATGATGAATACTGTGTCTTCTATCCTGCTCACAAGGTTTTCAAGGTCAAGTCCATTGTGACCTTGACCTTTGACCCGTGACCTTGAAATTCAATAGGGTTCATCCTCTGTACATGGTGAACATTTGAGGAAGGTTTGATGCTTCTACGATGAATACTGTGTCTTCTATCCTGCTCACAAGGTTTTCAAGGTCAAGTCCATTGTGACCTTGACCTTTGACCCCTGACCTTGAAATTCAATAGGGTTCATCCTCTGTACATGGTGAACATTTGTGGAAGGTTTGATGCTTCTACGATGAATACTGTGTCGTCTATCCTGCTCACAAGGTTTTCAAGGTCAAGTCCATTGTGACCTTGACCTTTGACCCCTGACCTTGAAATTCAATAGGGTTCATCCTCTGTACATGGTGAACATTCGTGGAAGGTTTGATGCTTCTACGATAAATACTGTGTCTTCTATCCTGCTCACAAGGTTTTCAAGGTCAAGTCCATTGTGACCTTGACCTTTGACCCCTGACCTTGAAATTCAATAGGGTTCATCCTCTGTACATGGTGAACATTTGTGGAAGGTTTGATGCTTCTACGATGAATACTGTGTCTTCTATCCTGCTCACAAGGTTTTCAAGGTCAAGTCCATTGTGACCTTGACCTTTGACCCCTGACCTTGAAATTCAATAGGGTTCATCCTCTGTACATGGTGAACATTTGTGGAAGGTTTGATGCTTCTACAATGAATACTGTGTCTTCTATCCTGCTCACAAGGTTTTCAAGGTCAAGTCCATTGTGACCTTGACCTTTGACCCCTGACCTTGAAATTCAATAGGGTTCATCCTCTGTACATGGTGAACATTTGAGGAAGGTTTGATGCTTCTACGATGAATACTGTGTCTTCTATCCTGCTCACAAGGTTTTCAAGGTCAAGTCCATTGTGACCTTGACCTTTGACCCCTGACCTTGAAATTCAATAGGGTTCATCCTCTGTACATGGTGAACATTTGTGGAAGGTTTGATGCTTCTACGATGAATACTGTGTCTTCTATCCTGCTCACAAGGTTCCGGACAGACACACACACACACTAACACACGGACGCACGGCACCGATGCTATATCCCCATTCGCAACGTTGTTGCGAGGGGATAATAAAACATTTACCTTCCCCAGTAGCCCAGAAGCGAAGATAATCTATCTTGAAATGTGACATTTCACTCCAGTTTTCCTGAGTACATGCTGCTGTAAGAGCAATAACAGGGGGTGGAATACCCCCAGCCTTGGCCCCAAACTCATCCACCAACTCAATCTCAAAATGGTTAAAAGCTGAAAAGATACATGAAATCTTGTGCATTTTTTATGGAAGCCGGGTCTTGAGAAACTTTCTTTTACTAGATTGCTCCTACCTTAAATTATCTGCCTTATTTGATCACTGCAATGTTCCTAAGTAATGGGACAGATAGGCCTGAGCAAACAGTGCAGACCCAGATCAGACTGCTCCTTGATCAGGGTCTAGACTGTTTTTTTGTTGTTGTTTTTTTGTTTTGGTTTTACAGCCCTTTCAAGATTTTCACTCATTTCAAGCCAATCGTCAATCAAAGGTGGGTGAAAACCGGACTACCCTGAGAAAAACTACCTGAAGTACCCGGAGAAAAACCACCTGACCTTCCTTTGCAGAACTTGGTGTCTCACATGTGACTCGAGCCAGACTCAAACCCACAGCGATGAGAGACCTAATGTGTAAGAGTCAGAAGAACTCTTATCCATTAGGCCATGGAGGCTCGTGTCTTCACTGTTTGCCATTCCGTCTGCACCTTTTGGACTCCTTGCTGGATCGTGAAGTAAATTTGTTAAAATTATAGATGAATTACAGCAAAACCTAAAGGTGTCCGAATTTTTAGGATTTGTATGGTATACATAGCTTGTCTTTACAACCAATCAATGACAACTGTGCAATGAAGTAGACTCTTGGGCTCAGTGGTTAGAGATCTTGTCATTATTATTTGATAATCTGAGTGGCCCAGGTTCTAATCCCATGGTAGGTGGTGATTTTTCAAATATGCTTCTTTCCTTTGTTATGACTTTCATGTCACAAGACCTACACAAAACTGTGGTCAGGTGGACTGTTACATCATTTAGCATTATAAAGTTATTAGTACACATGCTGTGTGTATTAATTGCCTAACTATTGCAGTTTTTACAAATGCAGTATACTCACAACATGTTTATATATATGTATAGGGAAATAAGAGAGAATCGACACAAAATTACATTCAAATAATTCCATTTACAGTGACACAGCAGTAACTCAATAATGGATAACTCTTTTACCTTCCCATTTTCAAACATGTTCTTGCGTCCCTAGAAAATTCTCCCTATAGCTTCAGATATCAATAAATTGAGGATCTTACATGAGTGTTCATGTATTATTGAATTTATTGAACGAGTTGGGGGAAAAGGGATAAAATGCAATGCTGTGCCGAACATTTGATTGCTTTTCCTAAACGAATTTACCTTGCATTTTATCATTTTTCCTAAACTTGTGTAATAAATTCACTAATACATGAGCATGAAAGCAAGATTCTTTTTATCATATGAGCTCAAAAGTGTCAATATTCAACCATTAATGCAACGTTGTCAAGGACATCTTACATGTAACGTTATTGGGCATATCTAACTAATTGGCATATTTAATCCACTTGTGAATTACCTCATTTAATATATGGCATTATTACCTTCTCAGATGTGACAGCATATGATAAATTTGGATATTTTAGATATTAGGGTATGCTGTGTGTACTCATTTGAATCTCCTTGATGACACGATTCTAGGGTTCTGCGTCCATAACACAGGATTCTGCATCCATATATGTATATTTTCATTTTTGTATGTCAATATTCTTTCCATCTGCATCCATAGGGATGCAACTTTTTCATCACTGAAAATTTTCGCAACTTGGGTTTTACTGCTTCTAATTTGAGAACTGTGCAAGTGGTGTATCTATATTGACTTATATGTGCATTGTGCTTTTATTATCAACCAATCGTAATCTTACTTCCGACGTTACTTAACTAAATGAAACTATCTTTGGAACATTTGACCGTTATTGTTACAAATGAAAGAAAAAACTTCCAAGCAATCCAAACATTCTGGTCAGCACAATGTCATAACAAACTACCCTCAAAAACTTTTCGGGGGTAAAAGAAACTTTCCAAAAAATAGCCCTAATAGGAACAATCAGATGTCCAAATCCCCCCCACCCCCCCCCCCCCCACCCCGACTAGTGAGGCTTCATGTTCAACATTGGCAACCAGGTCAGCCAAGAAAATGTTCAACATTGGCAACCAGGTCAGCCAAGAAAATGCTTCCAAACTTAACCCGCAGGAGAATGAGATATTTTTGTCACTTGTTTAAAATATGGTATACATTTTTTTGCCATTTCAAATTACTCTGTTAAACTGGAATCCTGAAATTGGGGATTAGACCCCTAATGTTGTAACATCTGAAATTTAACCCACTGCATACAGGAAACCAGGCATCTGATCTGGGCCTACACTGTTTGCCAATTACCTGTTTTGGGGTTTCCGGAACAAAATGGGTAAAAAGTTAGCTTGTACTTACAACCATTTAAACTGTAAGGACACTGAAGAATAACAGGTTTGAGATGATCTTTGACAGACAATATATCACCAGTGGTGTTAATCTCGCAGTCCTCCGGTTTACACCAGTGATTTAAATCAGTCTGAAAATAACAAAAGGTAGAACTGTTTTGGTTTTTATTTAAGTTTGAAGTAAAATGGCGCAGTCAACACTATTCATATCGAACATGTCAGTTTACCTAACCACAACTTTTTCAGGGCCAAAATTCTCCTTTTAGCAAAATTAACACATCAGAAAAGAAATTATTACTCATTTACTTCCATGTTTGGCAGCTGAGTTAATTCTGACTGTTTAAAAGAGGAAATTTAGATCAAGTAATGCCAGCGGTTGCTGGCTGGAAGAGAGGTTGCTGCTGAGCAGAGGTTAAATTTAAAGCAAAATGCTTTTGGATTTCGGAAAAAAAAGTGTGGTTGCTGAAGTGAGGTGACTGCTAAACTGAGGTGACCATTACTGGAGGTTTTACTGTAATATGCCTAAATTGAAGCACAACAAAAACAGAACTACTGCAACAGTTTCATAAATGCCTGATTTATTTCATGTACATGGGACCCTTGCTAAAATGACAGTACATGTATTTGTTCCCTAACAATTTGCCGCTATAATGAATTTGCAGCTATAAAGCATCCCAATAAGGAGTAGTATAACAGGTAATAAAGGCATTTCTCCCTTAATTATTCCAAGAAACAAATGCTGTGGACATTTGTTAGAATCGCCTTGCAGAGATTCTAACAAGTATCCACCACAAATAAATGCTGTGGACATTTGTTAAAATCACCTCACAGAAGCGATTCTAACAAATATTCAGTACATTTGTTCCTGTAGTATTAAATAATTACAATATTCTTGAATATCTCCCTTTATTCCGCCTCATCTTGAGCAGAGGATTTGTTCCATTGAAAATGTCGTTATCCAAGTTTTGTTGTTATATCAAATGTCGGCATAAAGAGAGTTGACTGTATAAAATGTTTCATAATACTGGACTTGAACAGTGGGATAAATGCTAAATACACCCCAACCTCTTTATAACGCTATTGTTGGGGTCCAAACAGAAACCGTGTTAGTTAAACAACCGTGTTATATCAAAACAAAAATGTATAGATTATATAGAAAAAATGACCATTTATGGTCAATTTTTTATATAATCTATACATTTTTGGGATCCATCTTGGAACCGTGTTATATGCAAAACCGTGTTATAACGAACCGTGTTATAATGAGGTTGTGGTGTATTAAAGTAGAAGTGGTGGCAATGATCAGGAATGGATACAATTAACCCACAGCTCCCGACAGAGACACCAAAGGGAAAGAAATACAAATATGGAACAACAGACCCAAATTGAAACATCAATAGCGGAAAGCCAAAAGGACAGTTACTTTCCCACAAAATGGCCAATAGGCTATCCAAAATAAAATAATACTAGAATTTGTTTTTCTACAAAAACACAGATGTCTCCCCCGTTTTTGACCTCTACGTATAACCTTGAAATTGGAGGTATTGAGCTGGGTCTTGTGTGCAACACATCATCTAATGAAGATGAACATTTCTGCAAAGTAACTTTAAAAATGTTCATAGAAAAATAAAAAAGTTATTGGCCGTACCAAAAAAGCCCCTTTTGACCTTTGACCTCTAAGTATGGCCTTGACCTTTGAGGTACAACATGGTTAACATTTCTGCCAAGCACTTTCATAATCCATCAAAGAATAAGGAAGCTATTGACTGTCCCTTTTTTTACCTTTGACCTCTAGGTATGACCTTGACATTGGAGGTATGGACCTTGGTCTTGCACATGACTCATGGTCTAATGATGGTGCACATTTCTGCATGGTTACTTTATAAAGTCCATCCAGAAATAAAAAAGCTATTGACTGGACACAAAAAAAAAAAACACTTTTTTTACCTCTGACCTCGATCTTGGAGGTTTCGACCTGGGTCTAGCGTGCACCACATCGTCTCATGATGGTTAACATTTCTGCCAAGTAATTTCACAATCTATCCAGGAATAATAAAGTTATTGACTGAACACGAAAAGAGGCCCTTTTTGTCCTTTGACCTCTTAGTACGACCTTGACATTTGAAATACCAACTTGGGTCATGCACGCAACACATCGTCTCACATCGTCTCATGGTGGTTAACATTTCTGCCAAGTAATTTCAAAATCCATCTAAAAATAAGAAAGTTATTGACAGAACACAAAAAAGGCCCCTTTTTACCTTTAACCTCTATGTATGACCTTGACCTTTCAGGTACCAAACTGGGCCATGCATGCAACACATCATCTCATGGTGGTTAACATTTCTGCCAAGCAATTTCAAAATCCATCTAAAAAAAAGAAAGTTATTGACCAAACACGAAAAAAGGCCCCTTTTTTGACCTTTGACCTCTATGTATGACCTTGACATTTTAGGTACCAAACCAAATCATGCATGCAACACATCCTCTCATGATAGTTAACATTTTTGCCAAGTAACTTCAAATTCTATCTAAAAATAAGCAAGTTTTTGACAAAACCCGAAAAAAAGGCCCCTTTTTTACCTTTGACCTCTAAGTATGACCTTGACCTTTGAGGTACCAACCTGGGTCATGCATGCAACACATCGTCTTATATTAGTTAACGTTTCTGCAAAGTTATTTCAAAATCCACCTCAAAATATGAAAGTTATTGACCAAACACAAAAAAGGCCCCTTTTTTGACCTTTGACCTTTATATTTGACCTTGACCTTGGAGGTACCGACCTGCCTCATGCGCACCACACATCGTCTCATGGTTGTTAATATTTCTGCAAAGTAATTTTAAAATCCATCTCAAAATAAGAAAGTTATTGACCAAACCAAAAAAGGCCCCTTTTTTGACCTTTGACCTCTAAGTATGACCTTGACCTTTGAGGTACCGACCTGCCTCATGCGCACCACACATTGTCTTATGGTTGTTAATATTTCTGCCAAGTAATTTTAAAGTCCATCTGAAAATAAGAAAGTTATTGACCGGACACAATTTGCCCATACATATATACATACCGACAAACTTCCAAGGGAGATAATTCAAAAAGTATAAATGCGAGAGTTATAGTTCTTGTGCACTGCACGTCATCTAATGCTGATTAATATTTATATGAAGTTTCGTGATAATAGCTCTAACGGTTTTCAAGTTATAGAGCGGACACGAATGTGTGACAGACGGACAGACAGACGCCAGGGGGAAAAACAATATGTCTCTCGGAAAAAAAAATTTTCGGGGGAGACATAATAAGCGACACAAACACCCAAAGCAAAACCATAACAAAATTAAACCGCGACAGAAGAACCGCCTTGGAACAAAAAGTACAATTATTTTCCTTAAAAGTAATTTTTGCTAATGCTTACAATTTGGAATATAGGATGTGAAGAAATTCTAAAGATTTTTTTTTTTTGATAAAGGAACCAACACTTAACGAAAAGGATTTGCCCCTTAAAAGAAAAGTTTTCCCAAAAGAGTAGTTTCCTACTGATATGTGCAGTTACCTATTTTCTAACAACTTACATATACTTCTCCTTAAAGTGTATCAGTTCCCCTTCATATTATTAACTCATTTTAATGGAATCTTTCACCATATATACAGGGGGAGTCAATTTCAAAATTTAGTGGTATCAGATGGAGATAATTTAACCCCTATCCTGCTTTTCACGACAACCCCTATCTTTGCAAACAGTGTAGATCCAGATCAGATGGCTTCTGGAAAAGCCATCTGATCAGGATCTACACTGTTTGTCATTGAGTTTGTGAATTTGAATGAATAAATTACATCAAGTAATTTGATTGGTAGAAATTTAAATGGGTGTGGCTAAATTAATTTAATCAGCAGGTTTAGGGTTAAGAAGGCTGAACATTTTGCAAACTGTTAAGGCCCTGATCAGGTGCCCCATTCTATGATCTGGGCCTGTACTGTTTGCCAATGACCCATTTTGGGGTTTACCATATGAAATGAGTTAACCCATTGTATTCTGGTGGACTCTTCTATTACTATATGTTGGACAAATCAATTTGTCATATAAGGGGCATCAGGCCAATTTTTTCATTTTTATTCTACTTCTGACGGAAAATTCTGTTAGCAAATAGTGCAGGCCCTGATCAGACGTCACATTCTGTGGCATGTGATCTGGGCCTGCACTGTTTGTCAATGACCTGTTATGGTGTTTACCCCATAAAATGGGAAAAATACTTACAATTTGGAACAAAGGTGGTGTTGAAATTCTGTTCTGATAATAGACATGTAGTTCCACATCATACCCATTGCCACATAATGCTATTGTAGGGAAGGCACACTCAGGATTCTTTAAAGCTAGAAATCTGGTGCCGACAGGTCGACCATTCTTTATGAAGAGAACTACCGACAATTCTGTGTGAAATGACTGAACATCAATTCCTATTGTATCACCTAAAGAAAAACAATAAAAAGATGCAATTAATGCTGTATGCACAGCCTTCTACAGAGAAATGGTTTCCATCAAGGATAAGAAATAAGTAAATCCCATTTTTGGATGACATTTTTGAAAATGGTAAATAAAGTCTAAACATGAAATTAAAAAGTTGCCATTTCACAAATGAATTATCTGTCTGACACAAAACTCACATTACCAGAGGGTGCAAGATAACTGGGACACTGGTAAGATATATACCAAGCTTTATTTAATTTTTATGTATTTATTTAGTATATATTTTTTTTTAAAAATCTATCAACTGCAATAGATCATTTTTCTTGTATAACTTTTTACATTGCCATTTCATCATTTTTACTTTTTTTTTATATCTGACCAAATAACCAAGGAATAAGATGTTTAGCTTTTTGGATTGCTATCTGAATTTCTACACCAATGCTTGATCGGTTTGTTTGTGTTGAGGTTTTACATCACCATCAACACTATTTAGGTTTTTTGGAGACGTTCTTCCTATTTTGTGCGCAGAAGCACCATGCAGCCCAATCTATTCAGGCCTCGGTAGCTTAGTCGGATGACCGTCTGACTGGTGATCAGGAGGATGCGGGTTCGATACCTGCTGGCGTTGGCAACATTCTTTCATGGAGATTGATCATGAAATCTTTTCTACGGTCATTCTCTCCCTTCAGCTGATTCAAGAAGGGCAGTTGTCAGTTTCTGGCGAATGAATGTGCACTGTCCTGGTAAATCGCTAACATATAAGCCTGCCATGGAAAAGTGTGGATAGGTAAACTGACTGGCTCAAATATGGCCTAAACTAGTGTTGACTGGGCCATTAAACTCCAATACAAACGGACAAACAAAAGCCCAATCTATTTATCCAAGAACCGAAGGGCAGATGCTCGCACTAATGCTTGAATGTGAATTTATCACATAACATCATGATTATTTAATGGATAACATCATGACCACACATGTAATAACACATGGTTACTGGCATATAATGTTGTCCATGACAACCCTATTGAAATTCTTTTAAACTTCTTTGGCAATTAAAGCTGATTTAAAATTGTTATATGATGAACAGAAACTTAACCTGATGGTCATTTCATATGAATTTTTTAAACATCATGTTAACAAGTCTGTGTAATGAACACCTCTCTAAACTCCACTTTATATACAGAAAACTGGGGTTTATAGGGGTATACATTATTTTTTCTTCATTCTGTTCCAAGACATAGGTTGTGGGTACTCAATACTACTCATTAGATCTGTCTCAATGAGGCAGTTCTAATGAGCACACACAATCTATGTTTGGAGTAAAAATGTAGGACATCACAAATATTTATATTCTGTGGAGTCTGATCTGGGTCTGCACTGGTTGCCAGGATACCTGTTTAGGCTGAAATGGATTATTTCAATATGTCTTGTATACAATTACCTTCATTAAATCTTTCTCCTTCTATATTACCATTGCACTTTTCATTAAAATACATTTTCCCATCCCGGGACACCCAGCCTGTTGAGTTTTTTAACTTCCCTGGATGTCTGTTCAGTGGTAAAGATGAATCTCCTATGCCAATACTGATAACAGAGTCCTCATCTGCAAATGAACATACAACAGTGACGAACAGTCTATACATTAGGAAAACAACCAAATTATACATTGCAAATTTTAGTCAAAAAAAAATTTTTCAGATGTGATGTTTTCCTTACTCCTACTCAAAATATAGATTGTAGGTACATGTTAGAACTGCCTCATTGAGGCAGTTCTAACCAGTACCCACAATCTATATTTTATAGCATAAATAATTTTAATATAAATAAAAGTGGGGGTCAAGGGGGTCAGAATTATGTAGGTGTGTTTTAGTGATGATATGCGTACCAAAAATAAACAAGGAATATCATAATTTTCATGACAAAAAAGGCCATTTTAGGGACAAAAAAGGAAGCATTCTGTCACATGTGTGTGATTTACAAATGCTATAAAAGAATGTTATGTGTTGTGGTTTTGTGGCCCAGTCAACAGCTATGGTCATGTTGGCCCTGTAAGTTACCCCCAAGACAGGCCTAGACCCACTTAGCAGATTAGCAGTACATAGTGTCATCCACCCACCCCACAATAGTAACTGACAACAGGCGGTGGGTCAACAGCAGAGTCCTCAAGCAACTGTCCATCTCAAGCTCTCAGGCCATCTCCAAAGTGATTGAACATTAGAAAAAGGAAAGAAAAACTAAAAACAAAATTAAAACATCCCATCCTGCACCTGCTACCAGCATAATAGGCTCTTGACCTACAGAAGCAAAAGCCGCAGAACCCCCTGGCACTGACTTCTACAAAGGAAGAAAAACACATCTAAAGTCAAACCTTTTTAAAACAGCATTCGGTATAACAAAAGAACTCGTTATAATGACAGTTTCAATTGAATGAATCCTTATCCTAGAATGATATAATAAATGAAGATATTCAAGAATATTGTAATTAAATAATACTCATAGAAATAAATGTTGTGGATATTTGTTAGAATCGCCTCCAGAGGCGATTCTAACACCTCCAGAGGCGATTCTAACAAATATCCACAACATTTATTACCTATTATACTACTCCTGATTGGGATTCTTTACTGTCAAAGTATGTACTGTCTATATACGAGGGTAGGCTGAAAAGTTCTGAGCCTGACCAAGAAGCAGGCATTGAACAGCCATGAAATTTTCTATCCATTAAATCCAAACCTTTATTACTTGATTCGACTCAAATGAGTTCAAGCTTACCTGCAATAACGTAGAAATTCTAGACTTTGAAAATTGATACTAGCACGTTTTTGAGAAAATGGACAAAATCTGGCATTGTGGTGTCATCAAGTATCTCCATAAAAAGGGGTTAGCTCCTAAGGACATTCATGCTTGCTACACTAGGGGATGATGCTCCTTTGTATGCAACCGTGAAAAGGTGGGCAGCAAATTTTAAGATGGGCAAGGACAGCCTTGAAGATGATGACTGAAGTGGACGACCCACAACGGCAACAAATGAGGAAACCATCAGCCAAGTGCACAGGGCCGAGATGGATGATAGGCGTTTAACTGTGAATCAGTTAGCTAACACTGTTGGCATCTCCCGTGAACGTGCAGAGAACATTCTACACAGTGAATTAGGAATGGCGAAGGTTTCCGCCAGATGGGTGCCACAGCTTTTGACGCCTGACCAAAAGTTGACCAGACTGAACCTGTCACAAGCCAACTTGGCTATTTTTGAAGCAGACCAAGATGGTTTTCTTGACGGTTTTGTCACTCAGGATGAGTGTTGGGTTCATCACTTTGAGCCAGAGACCAAAAGACAATCCATGCAATGGAAGCACCCTGGCTCACCCCCTCCAAAGAAGGCAAAGGTTGTCTCCTCTGCAGGGAAGGTGATGGCATCAGTGTTCTGGGATGCCAAGGGTATAATATTCATAGATTACCTTCAAAAGGCAGAACAATTAATGGGGAGTATTATGCAGATCTGCTAAAACAATTGCGAAAAGCAATTAAGGCTAAACGACCCTGAAAATTGACAAAAGGGGTCTTGTTCCATCAGGACAATGCGCCTGCTCATAAATCGGTTTGTCACAATGGCTGCTGTGCATGACTGTGGCTTCACACTTGTCGATCACCCTCCGTATTCATCTGATGTAGCTCCATCAGATTATTTCCTGTTTCCAAACATGAAAAAGCACTTGGCTGGGCAGCATTATTGGTCAGACCAGGAGGTGATAGCTGCTGTGGAGGAGTTTTTCAGGGACCAAGATGAGACCTTCTATACCACTGGGATCCAAGGACTCCAGCATCGCTGGAGGAAGTGTGTGGACAGGAAGGGAGACTATGTTGAAAAAAAGGCATTTTCAGCACGGACATACCATTGGATCTTGGTCAGGCTCAGAACTTTTCAGCCTACCCTCGTATAGCAAGGGTCCTCTGTAGATAAGTGACCATACATTATCCATAAATCTTAGCCTCCGCCAGGGCTTGAAGAAATAGATGGGCTGCATGAAGCTTCCACGCAGACTTGAAACCGACCGCACACAAGCACTGGGAAACCACTTAGCGGTTCTAACCCGTCCATGTAAAACAGTGTGAGTCGGACCAGCCATGCTTATAAACCCTATTTGGTTTCATTGGGCGACAAGGCTTGAGATGTCATTTCATCTCAAAGTCTGGTAAAAGTCCCACGGAGTTGAAAACATCTCCAAAATGGCCTATGGAGTGTTGACAGGGATGTTAACCTTAAATCAAACAAACAAAAAAAAACAAAATGTTATGAAACGTCTACTGTCATTATAGTGAGGGTCCTCTGTAGATAAGTGAGCATACATTTCCCATAAATCAACTCACTTAGTTTGACTATTTCCACACAGAAGTAGTGTCTGTCTGGAGTTAAAGGCTGTAGAAACTGTGCCACATGAATTCTCTTCTTGCTGGCTGGTAGCGTTACGATTGCTGCAGAATCACCGGGCTCTATATGTACATCCGGAGACTTTCTAAACATTTCTAACTTTAGTTCTGAAAAAAAAAATCTTCAATGACTCAAACCCCCGATGGCTCGTTTACCCCGGATGAGTCATACCCGTTCTTGAGCCCGCAAGGAATTCCTCCAAATATGATATAGGGATAATGTACTGCTATTTTTTTTCTTTCATCTTGCAAATGTATGCTGTGTGTACTCATTAGAATCACCTTGATGAGGCGATTCTAATAAGTACACACAACATACAGAATAATATAGAACATCGAAAAACTATCCCAAAATTATCTTATGCCTCCCAGATGCCACTAAAACTAACCCTAACGGGCCTCCGTGGCCTAGTGGTTAAGAACGCTGACTCTTGATCATTAGGTCTCTCACCGCTGTGGTTCGAGCCTCGCTTGGGTCACATGTGAAAGGCCAAGTTCTGCAACGGAAGGTCAGGTGGTTTTTCTCCGGGTACTTCGGTTTTCGCCCACCTCTGATTAACGATCGGCTCGATATGAGTGAAATAATCTTGAAAGGGCCATAAAACCAAAACCAAAATAAAAAAAAAAAACTAACCCTCGGTGGCTCGAACTACTGCTGTGTCAAACAAGTTTTCATAGTCCCAAAGGGGTTCGAGCCATCAAAGTTTGACTGTAATAAGACTATCGCATTGTTGATAAGCATAGGTCCAGAAAAGGAGGATCAATTTGGATAATTGAGAGACAATTTTCCTTATTCAAGAAAAAGATCAACTCTAGCAGTGAGCTAATGAGTAACAAATCACAATTTGGAGCACAAACCACAAGTGATTTGTCTACTTCCAACTGCATGAAAAACTGCGATCAATTACTCAATTGTTCTCACACTAGAGCTGACCTATTTCTATTCTAACATACTAAAATCAACAACAATTTTGTTGTTTCCTTCAAATTCTCCCAACATTTTGCCATTGTTAGTGGAAATCCCATCAGGAGATGATAAATATAAGCTTAGTCGCTTACTGTCAGATCCTGTGGCTTCTGAACATTCTTCTTGTACATATATGCATGTATGTATGTATTGAACATTATCATTAATAAATACTGTTTACACCAAATCCCACCAAATGCAAATGTAAACATTACTCACATGTTCCAGCAAAAATACCAGAGAATAAGATACAACATTGTCTATAACATTTAACAATTTGACAACTAATGAGCTTGTTAAGTTAACAATGCTTTAAACAGAGGGGTCCAAGAAAATTTCCAACTTTTTGATATGTTCTATGGTTTTGACACAGATCTTGCATTTCTTTATTGATTTATGTTTCAATTCTCTGTGACATTACAAAAAATGAGTTCTTAAATAATGACTCTCTGGGTCCAGTTGTGCAAAGCACTGTTAGTTAACGAGCTCGTTAGTGGTCAAAGTGTTAACTATTCTAGCAAGTAAAATATCTAATACAGTATTATTTTTGCTGAAAAAATGAGGGCAGCTTTTGCATGTATGTTTGAGCAATTTTATTGCTGAAAAAATATTTTTTGCATGTTATTTTTGCTGAAAAAATGAGAGCAGCTTTTGCAAAAAAAATTTTTTCAGCAAAAAATAACAGCACATTTGCCAAATTAAACAATCAAAGTTTTAATGACATGTTAACCCTTATCTTGCTGAATATTCATCTAAGCCACACCCATTTCATTATATCAACCAATCAAATTACTTGATTTAATTTATTGCTACAAATTCGTAAACTGAATGCCACACAGGGTAGATCCTGATCAGATGGCTTCTTCAGAAGCCATCTGATCTGGATCTACACTGTTTGCAAATATAGAGGTTGTCGTGAACAGCAAGATAAGGGTTAACTAACAACATTGCCAGTTTTGAATTTACTGGCCCCTGGTTTTTTAAAGATTATTTACACATAGCAAAAGCACAAGGATGAGAAAACCTGAGATCTGGGTTTGGAATCACATAAGACACAAACCAGCCTGCTCAACTACACGGGTTAGCAATAGTCTTGGAATGTTTGAAACAGAAACTAAAGATACCATATAAATCCTAAAAATTTCATACACCTTGAGAACTTGCTGTAATTCTCCTAAAATTTTAACAAAAATTGTTTCATGATCCAGCAAGGAGTCCAAAAAGTGCAGATGGAAAGGCAAACAGTGTAGACCCTGATCAGACTGCTCAAGTATCAGACTGCTCCTACAGGAGCAGTCTGATCTGAGTCTGCACTGTTTGCTTAAGCCTGTCTGTGCAAATACTTATGGTCATTGCAGTATTTTACTATCCAAGCAATGAACCTGATTTTGTTTGTTTTGGAGTTTTACGGCCAAGTCAACACTATTTAGGTCATTTTTGAGCCAGTCAGTTTACCTATCAACACTTTTCCTGAGCAGGCATATATGTAAGCGGTTAACCAGTACAGTGCACATTTTTTCACCAGAAACTGACAACTGTCCTCCTTGAATCAGCGGAAAGGAGAGTATGACTGTAGAAAAGATTTCATGATCAATCTCCACGAAAGAATGTTGCCGACCCCGGCAGGTATTGAACTCACGTCCACCTGATCTCCAGTCAGATGAGCATCCAACTGAGCTACTGAGGCTGGCTCAATGTGCTGATCGGAGTGCAAAAATGTGCAGTCTGATCTGCACATACGTTGTTCACTAAAGGCTAAATGGTTAAAACAGGTTTTCTCATGATATGAATCATATGCATATGAAATGGAAAATGAACTTGAACAGCTTAAGTTTGTGCACTGAGACATGAACAGGGCTGTTCTCTTTGTAGAGGTCTTGTGTCCTGCATTTCAGGCCTGATGACGTAACTTTTTTTTTCTGAAAATCACAAAATTGTATGGTCATTCTTCCTTAAATCTTAAGAGGCCAGTAATAAACAAGCCTGAATGAAAATTTGTCTGCTTATAACATTTTCTGCATATTCTTGCAAACTTTAAGAACTATTTTGGCATACAGGCAAACAATGTGGACCCTGATCAGACTCCTCTCCTATGAGCAGTCTGATCAGAGTCCACACTGCAACAATAACTTTTAAAGTACGGTCACCAGCAGACGGCAAAGCAGGCAATGATTGTTGTGATAATAGAGGATCTTACATGAGTGCTCATGTATTATTGAATTTATTAAACGAGTTGAGGAAAAGGGATAAAATGTGAGGCTTTGCCGAGCATTTTATCCCTTTTCCTCAACGAGTTTAATAAATTCAATAATACATGAGCACGAATGCAAGATTCTATTTATCATATGACATTTATAAGGCATTTTATTCACATTTGTTTACAAAAATATCAATATTCTGCCATTACTAAACACGACGTCGTTAAGGACGTCATGCATGTAACGTTATGGGACGTATCTACCTAATTTGCATATTTAATCCACTAGTGGATTATCGAAAATATTACATAGAGGTTATTATATGGTAAAGGTACCATAACCTCTTTATTACATCATTTATATAGCATGTTTATATTGCAACGTGAAGAAATGAAGGCAAAGAGAATATTTACTTTTTAAAGGTTGATGCCGGGAACATTTCATCGAGTGTGTTAGAGGATATATTTTCTGTATCCGCCGAAAAAAAAAAAAAAAAATTCCTTTTAAATTATATAACTTATTAGTAGACCTACACTAACCATGCTCACGGTAATACAGTAACATAGTAGTGCGCAGCAAATTACGTCACAAGTGAAGTCGCAACTGTAAGTTTCAAACAAAAACAAATCGCCATTTTAAGTACAGAATTTCTGCAGTTCAAAGAATGCTTTTTAAGGTACTTTACAGAATTTTTTGTGCTTATTTGAAGACCATTTTAATTTTAAAGGCTCTTAGTGTCATTCATCAAGCTACTGCATAATCGATTCCGTGTGTAGCAGTCGGTCGCGATGGTTGTCCACATTAAAATACAAGACAATTTTTGGGGACATTTTTCCCTCCCACAGATTTCTTCCGCACAATTTCCAGCTCCTAATAAGTGAAGGGATCTGTTCGTTTAAGGTTTTTGGCAAGACCATACTGTTTCAAATGTTGAGACATCCCTGCTGTGGTTGAAAGAAATATCCTTCACAATGCTTCCCAAGCGTGAGTGAACTTCTTTTGAAAAGTATTTTGTTTTTCATTTTTATGCTTGCCACGAAATATCAGACTTTTCTCAAAATCTATTGTTATCGTTGTCTTCTATCGCTCTGTCTAGGTCCAGATCCGGGTTGACATTGCTTCAAGTGATTTTTCTGCGGCCATTTTGAAGCTTATGGAGTACGGAATTAACGTT
Source organism: Lucinisca nassula (assembly GCA_963580285.1). Taxonomy (NCBI): domain Eukaryota; kingdom Metazoa; phylum Mollusca; class Bivalvia; order Lucinida; family Lucinidae; genus Lucinisca; species Lucinisca nassula. The sequence goes on from OY757013.1 coordinate 140,510,813, forward strand.
CTATTGCTATAGTAACAGAGTGGAGCAGTGCCAATATGGAAAGGCAGTGCCAAAAATCCATATTATATGGATTTTTGGCCCCGTCACGTGACTGTGCCATCAAACTAGCGAAAAAAATGAGCCCGTATTGAAAGATTCTAATGTAATTTTCCTGTAGTAGGTATGTAATAAATGGCTTTATTACACTCTCAGAAGCGACGTCATATGATAAAAAGGATTAATACTGACCCAAGGACACATCATGTTAACAAGTCCATGTAATGAACATCCTTCTAAACCTCACTTTATATAGAGAAATCTGGTGTTCACAGGGATATACATTATTTTTCTTATTTCTGCTCCAAGACAAAGGTTGTGGGTACTGGTTAGAACCAGCTCAATGAGGTGGTTCTAACAAGCAGCTACAACCTATGTTTGGCATATAAATAAGACAATTATTACAGATTTTCATTAAAAAGTAACCATTTTGGAGATATGAAACTAGAAAAAGTGTCCATAGGACACGGATGCCCCCGCCAAATGCCATTCATGAAACAGTTTACTATATGGAACTAAATCAAGGGCAGATAATTCAAAAACCATAAATGCAAGAGTTGTCTTCCTTGTTCATGACACATCGTCTCAGTGTGATGAATGCACCTGTGAAGTTTTATGAATATATTCCATACGGTTTAGGAGTTATGGCCTGAACACTGTTTACTATATGGTACTAAGTCAAGGGCAGATAATTCAAAAACCAAAAATGAAAGAGTTGTCTTCCTTGTTCATGACACATCGTCTCAGTGTGATGAATGCACCTGTGAAGTTTCATGAATATATTCCATACCGTTTAGGAGTTTTGGCCCGGACACCGTTTACTATATGGTACTAAGTCAAGGGCAGATAATCCAAAAACCAAAAACGCAAGAGTCGTCTTCCTTGTTCATGACACATCGTCTCAGTGTGATAAATGCACCTGTGAAGTATCATGAATATATTCCATACGGTTTAGGAGTTATGGCCCGGACACAATGTCGGGATGGACGAACGGACAAATGGACGAACAGACGGACAGGGGTAAAACTTTATGCCCTTCCGCTATTCTCCGAATAGGCGGGGGCATAAAAATGCATTATGTCTCATGGGTGATTTTTGGTAAAGAGTTGCAACTTACTAGCCAAAGCTCCAGATAAGGGATAATGAGAATAATCATATGGTACAATTTTTCTTGTTTCTCTCCATAAAACATATCTTGTGAGAACCAGTTAGAATTGCCTCACCCTTTAAGAGTAGACCAATGTTTTTAGGGGGCAAAGTCTACTTGGGAGATTTGCCTCTAGGGCTGGCTAATTGGAGGTGAAAAGATAACTGATTATCAGTCCTGTCATTGCGATCGATAATCAATTAGTAATCGCTGAGGTTTTTGTCATAATTTTACCTGTCTGGCTTTCTGTTTGAGCATGACTCTTACAGTATGTTGCACTTTACCATATGTATATTTGAACATACAGGCCTGAGCAAACAGTGTAGACCCAGATAAGACGCCGCATTCTTTGGCGTCTCATCAGGGTCTGCACTGTTTGCCACTCATCCAGCTATTTTAGGCATAACTTTGGGTAGTAAATTGTACCTATCAAGTAATCGATTAAAAGCAAATCAGAAATGATAATCATTTTTGCGGAACTTATTGATCGATTAATCGATTATACGATTAATGGTGGCAGCTTTATTTGCCTCCCTTGAAGGTTCGGCAATATCGCCAAATAACAGAACTCATGTAGTACCTCTTTTCATAAAATCTTCCATGAATGTAGCCATCGCCTCCTCGTATTTTTCTCGGAACAGTTTATCAAGTAATGCTGAAGTGTCTTCATCTCCTAGGCTTCTGTTTGTTGTTACATCTATTCGAACTTTGGAAGCTAAAGTCAAAACAGGAATTCTGAGAACTGTACAAGTAATATCTTTTCTTATTCCCACATAAAAACATATCCCTGTGGCACATGGGCATCAGCCTGTGGCAACTTGACTTTACCATGGCTAATTTTAACTTGCTCTTGGGTCCCTAGAGAATTCTTCTTATTGCTATAAAAATCAATACCTTTGGGACAATTTAGGCAGCTTTTTCTGATTTTATCTTGAACAAGATGTGTTTGTGAAACACGAACATGTCCCCGGGTAAGGTCAATTTTTTCTTTAAAACTGGTCACAGATCAAGGTCACAAGTCAAATTTTTTTGTATGAGTGGGAAGCACTTGTCCCAAGGAACCTTTATCCCAAATATTATGACTATATCCCAAGACATTCAAAAGTTATGACCAATGATATTTTTTCTTAAAAGTAGGTCAAGATCAAGGTCACAGAGTTAAATGTTTTTGTAGGAGTAGGAAGCCCGTGTCACAAAGAACTACATGCTAAATATGAAGGCTCTATCTTTAACGGTTCAAAGGTTATGACCAATGATAAGTTTTTCTTTATAGTAGGTCAAGGTCATAGGTCAAAATTTTTCATATGAAAGGGAAGCCCTTGTGACAACGAACCTCACATGTCAAGGTCAAGGTCATAAGTAAAACTTTACTGTATGGATGTGAAGCCTTGGTCAGAAGTAACCTACATGCCAAATATGAAGGGTCTATCTCAAACGGTTCAAAAGTTATGACCAATGTTAAAGTTGTCCAACAAACAATCCAACAAACAAAAAAAAAAAAAAACACCAAACCAACAAACAAACCGACAGAGCAAAACCAATGTCCACGCTATCACTACCGGGGACATTAAAATATTGTATGCACTCAATACAATAATAAGTGCACCTGCCTGCACGGGGGCCGGCTTATTTGGACCTTGCCATAGTACCTGCATGTTAATCAAAAATCTGTTGATGATGATGATGACCCAATAGGAATTATTCTTGGGGCGACTGAGGGAGAAAGTCAATTATTTCCTATTACACTACTCCTTATTGGGATTATCAAAGTGGCGAATTCTTCATAGAAGCCAAATGTTAGACAAACAGTGCAGGACCAGATCAGATGCCGCATCTGACCAGGGCCTTCCATGTTTGCAAAATGATCCGCCTTTTCTTAAGGTAAGTCAGCCAGACACGACTACAGCTGTATGTAAGGTACAGCAAATATATTTTAAGCATGCCTGAATTCCTGATAAATGCAAAAGCATCGAAACTCACCTATGCTGATTGCATTACCATCAATATCAATATAATGCAGGTGCTCTGTGACTCCCGTTTTTTTTTTTTTTTTATTATACTTTGCTTTTTGTCTGTTTGTTATTTGTTGTTATTTTTTTTCATGAATCAGGGTCAAAATAAAATGCATATTGGTTTCAAAGGTTTGAGAAACAAGATGTGTTTGAGAAATACTGATGACCCCAGACATGCCATTCACAAGTTATGCCCAATGTTGCCAATATTAAAGGTTGAAGGTCAAGGTCACAAGATCAAAACTTATGGTACCACTTGAAAGGCCTTGTGATAAGGTATACACATGTGAAATATGAAAGCTCTATCTATTACCATTCAAAAATTATTCCCAATGTTAAGGTTTTTGTAGACAGACAAACAGACCAAGAGCTATATGCCCCACCCCCCATCTTGATTCCGGGGCCATAAAAGAAGCTTAATATATCCGGTACATCATAATAAACACCGCCTCAACTGCAATGGACCCTGGTATTGATCTATTAACACAGACATTTATAACTCAGTGCAAACACCAATCAATATCGAAAGCCTGTCATTTTGGCAGCCAGTTAACCCTTTTAATACCAAATGGAACCTTCCTCTTTATATATGGCAGGAGTCCATTTCAAAATTTAGGGGTGTCAGGTTGTGGTTTTCTCAAAACTGATTTGGAAAATGGCTGAACGTTTTGCAAATACTGTAGGCCCTGATCAGACGCCGCATTCTGCGGCCTCTGATCTGGGCCTGCACTGTATGCCAGGGTACCCGTTTTGGGGTTTCTGGTACAAAATGGGTTAATACATCATTAAATTACATACAAAAAGCATGCAATTTATTTTTGGTAATTAACACTGTCAATGCTTGTAAACTAATTGGCTGTTTTCTTCCAGAAAGAATGGAAAAAGACTGGGCAAAAAATAGAAATGGCGGAAAAAAGTGTATCCAGCAATATCTTAGATGCCACCCTTACTTCACCTGTCAATAAAATGAAGACTTCTGATTTGATGTCAGGTTACTACAATGAATAAAGACAACAAACCCTACCATTGCAAACAGTGTAAATCTAGATCAAATGGCTTCTGAAGAAGGCATCTGATCAGAATCTACACTTTTTGTTATGCAGTTTGGGAACTGAACAAAATACACCAGATCAAGTAGTGATTGGATGATAGTTACAGATGGGTGTGACTAAACTAATTTATTCAGCAGGATAAGGGCTAATCCCATTTTCTTACCATTCTTACAAAGTATAACCAGAGGGTAGAATCCACCAGGAGGCTGAATCATGATTTTGAAAAAAATAATCTCCATATCTAAAGTAACAAAACATAGCACTAGTTGTTGGTCTTTATCACAGAATTCTGGTTTGTCCACAACATCTGGGTTATAATGTATACCAAAGCCAACACGCTCACCAGGCTTAATTACTATGGCTGTAACAAAAAGAATAAAACAATTCTTTAACATGCTATTCCAAGGTAAAAGTTCATGAACAGAATAAATACAATAGAACTTCGATGGCTCGAACACCAATCGCTTGTATACCATGGCTGAGTTGAACCCATTCTTGAATCTCTAGGGAATTCTCCTCCTCATAAGAAATAGTGTGGGGTAATTAGGGAGATTTTTTTACTTTTGTCTTGCCAATGCATGCTGTGTGTACTCATTAGAATCGCGTCAATGAGGTGATTCTAATTAGTACTCACAGCATACATGTCCATTATAGAACATCGAAAAGATGTGGCAAAATTAACACCTGCCGGTAACACTCAGTGGCTCAAACTACCCTTGTCTCGAACAGATTTTCTTGCTACCAAAGGTGTTGGAGCTATTGAAGTTTGATTGAATGAAAAATGTACCTAACTGCTTATTTGCGATACTATAAATTCCTGGCATCCAGACTTGAGTCATCTTGGTCCAGTTGTTCAAAGCCTCAATAGCTTAACGAACTCATTACTGATCAAATTGTTAACCGTTCTAGCAAGTACAATAACTTAAATTTTGTTATTTTTGCTCAAAAAAGGTGAGTAGCTTTTGGGGACATTGCTTTCAATTTTTGTTGGACTTTTATCCAACACTTAGACGAAATGACATCTCAAGCCCTACCGCCTAAAGAAACCACTACAGTTTAATGAACAGTCAGAGTCGCACCACTTTTCCTGGACAAGCTTAGACTGCCTAAGCGGTTTATCGGTCGGTTTCAGCTCTGCGGGGAAGCACGATTCAGCCCAATCTATTTCTCAAAGCCCTTATGGGAAGGGGCGTTACAACCGAATGAATACAGAGAAACCTCGATGGCTCAACACCAATGACTCATTTATCACTACTGTTTTGCACTCGTTCTTGAGATTCTTGAGTCCCTCTAAAGAAAATCACATATCTGCAGATATAAATAGAGGATCTTATATGAGCGTTCATGTATTATTGCATTTATTAAATGAGTTGAAGAAAAGATATAAAATGCAAGGCTTTGTCGAGCATTTTATCCCTTTTCCTCGATGAGTTTAATAAATTCAATAATACATGAGCAAGAATGCAAGATCCTATTTTGCATATGACGTTTAAAATGCATTTAATTCACGATTTTTGTACAAATATGTCAATATTCCGCCATTAGTAAATGCGATGTCGTTAAGACGTTGTAGGTGTAATGTTACGGGACGTATCTTACTAACTTGTATATTTAATCCACTAGTGGATATGGAATTTATTACATGGCATTATTACACTCTCAGACGCAATGTCATATGATAAACATATTTATCTTATTTTAACTCGAAAATGTATCTTGCATGTACTCATCAGAATCGCATCTATTTTAACCCTCAAAAGGCTGAGAAAAACTGCATCTAAAAATGTTCTCTGTTTATGCTTACTACTGAATCTTCTAGCAAACTTTTTTTAAAAATATTTTTGCATACAGGCAAACAGTGTGGACCAAAATCAGACTGCTCCCAGAGGTGTAGTCTGTTTTGGGTCCACACTGTTTGCAGCTATGACTTTAAGTAACTGGCAGACGACAAAGCAGACAACAAAGCAGAAGACAACTGTCGTGATTGGTATTTTATGGGTTAAAAAAAATTGCAAGAATATCCCTATTATGCCTCCTGCTCTGGTGCTATGATTAACCCTCTGTGGCTCAAACTACCCCTATCTCAAACAAATTTTCATGGTCCCAAAGGCATTTGAGCCATTGAAGTATTTGAGCCATTGAAGTTTGACAGTTATATTATCCACTACCTTAAAAATAAAAAAAAGGACATCTTGTGGACTTGCCATAATTTTCCTAAAATTTTAACAAGTTGCTCAAACTACCCCTGTCTCAAACAAAATTTCATGGTCCCAAAGGCATTTGAGCATTTATATTATCAACTTCGGTAAAAATCCTAAAAATCTGGACACCTTCAGGACTTAGCATAATTCTTTTAAAATTTTAACAAGCTTGTTTCATGATCCAGCAAGTAGTCCAAATGGTGCAGACAGAATGGCAAACAGGGTAGACCCTGATCAGACTGCTCCTTGCTTAGGCCTATCAGTCCAAATACTTAGGACCATTGCTGTATTTGTGTGTAGCTATGCACTCCATTTAAACATAACTTACATTTGCCGTCAGCTTTCCATCTGAAGTAATCTCTGAGTAGAACACATGTGGGTGAGGGTTTAAGTGGGCTGCAGGTTGCTATGCCAACAGCAGGGCTTTCTCCATTCACTGCATCTTGAATGATAACATCATAATGAACCATATCTGTAGCAAAGGAAAATTTTAAGAAGGTGAGTAAATTCAAAAACAATAAAATTCCGCTATTAAGACCAGCTAAAATTAAGTCTATACTATTGGAATCTTCCACTTTTTACATAGTAAGAGTCCATTTAAAACATTCAGGGTGTCAGGTTGTGTTTTTGGAAAATGACTGAGCTTTTTGCAAACAGTTTAGGCCTTGATCAGATGCTGCTGCAGCATCTGATCTGGGCCTCATCTGATCCCATTTTGGGGTTTCTGGGTTAAATGGCAAACCTACTTGAAATGCTACATCTGAAGAAAACCAAAAATTATATCATGTTAGTACAGTGAAACAGTTTAGACAAAACAGTACACTGTCAATGTTCAATGGACTTACTGAAAACCTCATTTTGATTATGTCACATCACATAACCTCATCATTCATCATGGTATGAGATACATAACTAAGCACTCTCTAGGATTACATAAGGTTGTGTAGTGGAAATAAAAATATCCCTCTATAAATAAATCACTCTGGCTACTGAGGTGTGACTGCCTGATTCTGCTTGTTCCATGTGAAAAACCTATTTTAACCCATTTTCTATAAGATGGAATCTTCCACCTTGTACATAGTGGGAGCCCATTTCAAAATTTAGGGGTGGCAGATTTTGTTTTCTTCCTTTTTTTTCAAAATTTATTTTGAAATCGGCTGAACTTTTTGCAAACAGTGCAGGCCCTGATCAGCTGATCAGGAGCCACATTCTGTGGCACCTGACCTGGGCCTGCACTGTTAACAAATTACCCGCTGAGGGGTTTCCGGTGAAAAAAATGGTAACTCATTTGGTACCGGAAACCCCAAAATGGGTAACTGGCAAACAGTGCAGACCCAGATCAGATGCCGCATTTTGCAGCGTTTGATCAGGGCCTAAAATGTTTCCCAAAAATTCAGCCATTTCCCAAACTGATTTTATAGATTACACAACCTATCATCCCTAAATTATGAAATGGACTCCTGCTGTATAGAAGGAGGAAGATTCCATTTGGTACAAAAAGGGTTAAATATAATCACCCAATCAGCCCTCAAAAACATTTTACTCTACAATGTTGATTATCTCCAGTAAAATTACGCAATTAGGATCAACCAAAATTAAGACCACTTTGTTTCTTTGTTTCAGCTAGACCCCAATTTTCTTTTTTTTCTGATTACTTTTACATCCATTGTTAAGACCAGCTATCAAAATGTAATTTCATGCTTTTAGCATAGCTCCAAATAAGGCATTTTTTCATCCTCAAAGTTCTGATACTTTTCTTATTTCTGCATGAAAACATATGTTGAGGTGCTTCTAATGAGTACCCACAAAATACAATAGAACTTCGATGGCTCGAACACCCATGGTTCGTTTACCATGGATGAGTTGAACCCATTCTTGAGCCCCTAGCGAAATCCTCTACATAAGAAATATTGGGGGATAATTAAGGAGATTTTAGTCTTTTATCTTGCAAATGCATGCTGTGTGTACTCATTAGAATCGCCTCGATGAGGCAATTCTAATGAGTACACACAGCATACATATTCATTATAGAACACCGAAAAGATGTCTAAAAGTATCTCGTTATGCCTCCTGACAGTGACCTCAGTGGCTCGAACTACATCTGTCTTGAACAGATTTTCGAGGTCCCAAAGGTGTTCGAGCCATTGAAGTTCGACTGTTTGTTTTCACACAGTGAAAAGAAAAATAATTTGATACCCCCTCTTATCTGGGCTATGCCTTTTGGTAATCCCACAAGTCATCTTAACCCATTTTATATGGGGAAACCCCAAAATGGGACAAGTAATCAGTACAGACCCAGATCAGATGCAGTAGAATGTGGTCTGATCAGGGCATTCACTGCTTGCAAAATTTTAGCCTTTTCTAAATATACATTTCTAAAATTGCCATAATAATCCAAAGTACAGGGACAGACAGGCCTAAGCAAAACAGTACAGACCCAGTTCCTAAAGGAGCAGTCTGATCAGGGTCTACATTGTTTACCATTCCATTTGCACATTTTGGACTCCTGGCTGGATTGTGAAACAAATTTGTTAACATTTAAAGAGATTACAGCAAGACTTCAAGGTGTCTGAATTATTTAGGATTTTTAAGGTAACTCACCATGACCCCCCTTTTATTTCGAAGTAAACTCCTGCTATGTCTAGGATTTTACATTCTTGCACACCAGACAAGGAAATCCGTGATTTTACCCTGGGATAGAAATCTATGTTCTGACTCTGGTGTTCCGACCCAGGCAACTAACATAAATGCGCTTCAATTCTATTCAACTGCCGAAACTACTTCTGCACTACTTTTATTTTGTAAACAATATACATGTGCGAGCTGTCAAAACTAACTGGAGGTGTTGTGCAAGAAAAAAAAATCCAATATGGGGTTCTGTTGTAGATGGGCATTTCCAACCCTCGGGATGACCATGCTGAGCGGAACCTCGGCGTAGCCTCGGTTCCGCTCAGCACGGTCATCCCTCGGGTTGGAAACGCTCATCTACAACAGAACCCCATATCAGATTCTTATATTCTATTCAGGACAAAATGGATTATTAAAGGAGTTTTATCATTATGTTAACAAAAAATACCACTTTGTGCTACCTTTTTTCAACACAAAAATATAGAATCACATATCACCCTACTAGTTTTTTTCCATTCTGTATCACCATCCTTTAAAACGAGACATGTGAAGTCTGGCATTTGCTACAATATTAGAGAGCAGCCATGTGTTTTGTTTGTTTTATTTGAGGTATAACGTCTCCATCAACAATGTATATGTCATTTTGGAGATGTTGCTTCCAATTTTATGGGACTTTCTACCCAACATTGAGATTAAATGACATCTCAAGCCCTGCTACCCAATGAAACCAATAGGGGTTATATGTATGGACAGTGCAAAGCAGCCAGGTGTAACACAGAACAAGATGTGTAAACACAATGATGCCATTTTCTGAAAGTAACGTAACTTCCAAATTTTCTGCTTTTTACCTTGCAGCGACGGCTGCAAGCCATTTAGATTGGAAAAGTGGTTCCGGTTTTAGACTTCTCTTTCTATGTTATTTTGGATCCTCAGGTGTTTTTTTGTTAAAACAAAAATCAGAGATACAGTCAGCTTTTTCCAGTGTTCTGGTTCCCTCACTCTATACCTCAATAGCTTTCGCATATTTTTAGAATACAGGGTACCAGTTTAGTGAGAGATGGTCTAGTGACAGAGCTATCGTTTCTGTGCGAAAGTTTAATTAAACACCGAAGCGAATTTATCCACTAAGCCACGGTCTACTCAGGACTACCGTCAATACAGTTTACCTGACCACATTTATAAATCATCTGTGTAGCAGTCTACAATTCACTCGAAGGTCAAAACTCGATGGGTTTTTATGCCCCAGCCTATTCGAAGAATAGCGGAAGGGCATTAAGTTTTACCCCTGTCCGTCCATTCGTTTGTCCGTCCGTCCGGCCTGACATCGTGTCCGGGCCATAACTCCTAAACCGTATGGAATATATTCATGAAACTTCACAGGTGCTACCGGCCATGATCGTTTATGTGAGAACATTTGGTAGTTTGTGTCGGAGGATCGGAGTCTAGTACTGGTACTTTCCAGGAACGATGGTTAGGAAACTACCCGCCTGTATATGACTGAAAGATTGTTGAATGGGCATAAAACCTTGCAAAACAAACAGTATGTATGTGTTCTACCACATTATTGTCTCTCATAAATCTGTTAGGGACATTTATTTTGTTTTGTTTGTCCATTTCTACTTGCCAAATCGCATATCGTCCATGCTCCATAAGTCCATTATTCCTCCTGTCTGTCTGTTAACAATGTCTTCTTCCAACTACTATTCAGATACTACTGAGCAAATTTCAATAAAACAGGGTCATCACAATGATCCCTTACTATCATAGTTTGTCAAAAGTGAGAATGTGATCATTTGGTCACATGTCAATGCCTCAGTTACCTTAACATTGAAATATTTCTTCCAATAATAGTCAGGGTAGTGCCACATAGAAAATTGACACCTCATGGGTTTGTCCATTCCAATGTGTAAATAAACCATATATTGCCTTAGAGTACACTGCATCAAAAGTCTATGTCCCATTAACAAGAACAGTGCAACTTGCTTCCTCACCAGTACTTTCATCTACATCAACTTGTACATCCATGTGGCAGCAATATGGCTACATTTACACCAGGAACAGTACCCTTAAAACCAGGCAAGCCTTTCCTTTTAAAAGGAACCTATATTAACACTTATGGAAACAAAAAAAGGTATATAATAAACAGATTACCATTACAGTAAAAGATCTGCTGCACAGTATCCTGTCTCATAGACGTTCCCATATCTTAGCATTGCACCCCATATCTTAGCATTGCACCCAACACTCTTTGTCTTGGGTGATATTTTGATCTGGACATGATTTAATGTGGCAGATCATGTTACTGTAGTGATAATGCACATTTACTGTACTAAACAAATCTTACCTCTAGTCAAAGGTTGTGGACTCTGAACTGAGACCTCAGGCAGTTGTTTATTGTAAGCAAACTCATTCTTAATCATGTCATAATGCATACTAGGGTCCTTGATCCAGTTCAACATATTTTTCTGGAAAAAATACACCACAACCTTTTTATAACACTGTTCATTACAGCACAATAGTTAATAAAACACAGTCCAAAAATGGATCTGAAAAATGTATAGCTTATGTAGAAAAATGACCAAAGATGGTCATTTTTTACGCATTCTATGTATTTTTGTATGGATATAATACAGTTGTTTAGATAGACTTCTTTTCTGAGAAAATAGATGTCCCCCACCACATGCCACTTTCAAGCAAGCTTAACTTATCAGCACTACTGTGACCTTGAAAATAAGGTCAAGGTCACAAATACCTAATCAGTTCTTCATCCTGACCAAATGTTATATCTATGCAAATTTGATTAAAATCCAACCAGTAGTTCATGAGATAAACTACTCACAACCTAAATGTGGCCTAAATATGACTCATTTAGCATGGCTGTGACCTTCAAAATAAGGTTAAAGGCATTTATTCTTGATTATTGAGGGCCATCATTTCATTACATAATATCATGTAGCCCTCAGTGCTGACTGAAGAGATCTCCACTGTCTTCAGCAGGTAAGGGGCCTCCTTGGGGCAAATTAATAGTCTACTAACTGTTGACTACAGTGTACATTATTGATTTCCCCTTAAGTGCCTCAATCAGGGATTCAACAAGAGCTATAAATCACCCTATTAAGGGCCCCCTTTGATATGCTATAGACAGTATAACAAGGGGCAAAAATAGCCATCGGAAGAGATTGCAAATCCCCCGACCAAAAGTCAATAAGGCCTTCAGAAGCTTGTTCACCAATAAAAAGTGCACCAGAATTAAACCAACAATATATCACAAAAGTATTGCAGATATGGCCATCAGAAGATTATACTATCAGGGGAGATAACTAAAAAACCAGGGCACTCAGAATTGTGGCTCTTGCGCATGACATGCCTGCTTAAGGTCATGTATTTCTGTACAAAGTACCATCAATATGTCTCAAAGGGTATTGGAGATATGGTGATCACAAGCTGGTCATACTGTTATATTGGAAGGGTAGATAACTCAAATACCACAGCACCAACAGTGGTGGTTCTTGCACATGACACCACTTCTGTACCTTGTATACAATTGCGCCAAGTTCCTTCAATATATCTCAAAGGGTGTTGGAGTTATGGCCATCACAAGATTATATTGTCAGGGGAGATAACTAAAAAACCCAGAGCACCCAGAGTTGTAATTCTTGAGCACAACACACTTGCTTATCCTCATGTACAACTGCATCAAGTACCACTGATATGTCTCGGTGATTTTTTTACAAATTTGCCATTATGAGTCCCGGGACCCACTGGGTCCAGAATTAATGCATCCCAGACCCAAACCATGCATCCAACCCAGGACCCATGGTGAAACCTTCTTTTGCACCCTAGAGTAAGTCTTGTAGTCTGGGATGCATGAATTCCGGATTGCAGCAATTCCTGATCATTGCCCATTTTCAGTTTTATTTAAACTTGTGTATATACCGTATTCAGGCGTGTATTACCCGCAGTTTTTTTTCCCTCAAATTACAGGCCTAAGTTCAAGGTGCAGGTAACCCGCCCAAATTATTTTTGGACCATTTTATTTTTACTTTTGTCAGCTGAAAATACGATGCATCTCATGTTATGCTCTATCCTTTTACAATTCCCGACATAAATAACGTTTAATTGAATAACTGTCCACTCAATTTTACTTACACATGAGTAATATAACAATCTCCATTACTAAGCAAGCCCGATTTTTGTGAGCTTTATTCCTAAAACTCTGATTTTAAACAAAATAAACAAGCAAGTTCAATGCGAACATCGAATTCCGGCATCCAAACTGCGGCCCACAAACCACCGCTAGTTTTTCCTGCACGCGATCGGTAAATGATGTCATCGGACCCCAGCAATCCCACACGTGTCTATTGTTTTAACTTAATGGGGCGTATCTCTTTCATAAAAAATTGTTTGGAAACGGTAAAAAAATTCTCGATAGCAAAACGGTTGTGGAAAACAACGCTTTCCGTAAGCTCCGTGTCAATAACCAACAACAGCATGTGTTAGATATGTTTACACAAATTAAAGCGTTCAACTTTTCTCGGCAAGCGTCTGTTAATTGGCGCCAAAACATAACCATTCACGAGATAGTAGAATAGTCGTAGCAACTCGTCTTAGGAGCAATTAAATACTTTTCACATTGATTGCGGATTAAATTTTATGATTGGGGAATAAACGCAAACTAGAGACATAACTTGACCATATTTTCACACCTTATCGACACGCACCGCAGGGTGGCAATTATATGACAGGGATTAACAATAGTGTCATAATTGAACCGTTATAAATTATCAGTTTTAATCCAAATCAGACATCTGCGGCGTACATTCATCCGAGAATTTTTATGCGTCCCAGGACCCGCTGACAATATTTTTATGCCTCCTCTGGCGAAATTATGCGTACAGGACGCAGGACGCACGCCTAAAAAAATCACTGATGTCTTGGAGGTACGGTGATCACAAGGTGGTCATACTGTTATATTGGAAGGGGAGATAACTCAAATACCATAGCACCCAGAGTTGTCGTTCTTAGGCATGAAGTGCCATCTCAACCTTGTATACAATTGTACTAAGTACCATCAATATATCTCAAAGGGTATTGGAGTTATGGCCATCACAAGGTTATATTGTCAGGGGAGATAATTAAAGAACTAGGGCACCCAGAGTTGTGGTTCTTGCATGTGAAACACCTGCTTAACCTCATGTACAACTGTACCAAGTACCATCAATATATCTCAAAGAGTATTGGAGATGTGGCCATCACAAGGTAGTGATTCTATATTATTGGAAGGGGAGATAACTCAAAAAGCATTGCACCCAGAGTTGTGGTTTTTGTGCATGACACACGGTCTCAGCCTTGTGAACAACTGTGCCAGGTATCATCAATATATCTTAAAGGGTATTGGAGTTATGGCCATCACAAGGTAGTCACTCTATTTTATTAGAAGGGGAGATAACTCAAAAACCATGGCAACCAGAGTTGTGGTTCTTGTGCATGACATGCTGTCTCAGCCTTGTGAACAACTGTGCCAGGTACCATCAACATATCTCAAAGGGTATTGGAGTTATGGCCATCACAAAGTAGTCATTCTATTTTATTAAAAGGGGAGATAACTCAAAAAGTATGGCATCCAGAGTTCTGGTTCTTGCACATGACACGCTGTCTCAGCCTTGTGAACAATTGTGCCAAGAACCATCAATGAATCCCAAAGGGTATAGGAGTTATGGCCATCACAAGGTTGCGTCTACGAAAGGACGGACGGACGCCAGGCTGATCGCTATATCCCCCGAACCTATTCGGTCGGGGGATAATAAAACAATTATAACACACCATGTGTCCTACTGTTTCAAGAATAAATGCCTTTAAGATCACTAAAACCTAATCAGGTCTTCATCCGGTCTCAATGTTATATCAGGAGATGATTAGTATAAGCATCCTTGCTTGTTTTCAAATCCTGTTGATCTTTCTGTATAATAATATGTTACATTCTTTTCATATATCCGTAATTGAAAAGAAGTAAAAAATATTGTTTAAACTAATATTATATCCATGCAAATTTGATTAAAATCCACTCAGTAGTTTATGAGATATCTTGCACACAAGAAAGTGTCACCCATATGCCTATGCATACACTTCACTATGCACACCAAAAACAATATGTCCCCTCCCCTATCGTGTGGGGACACAACTAATAAATGCAGTTTCTGCTTTGGATCCCAGCAAAAGTGTTATTTGCCACATTCATTCAATGACCTTTTCATGATACGTAAACTATGATTGTCGTTAGTTTTGAACAACTGGCTCAAGGACTCAAACCCAGGTTGCCAGTGGTGAAAAATGGTGACTATGACGGACATACCCAAGTGCAATCCAGATACATCTGAAGCATCATTTTGACAGATTTGTCTGAGTGTTTTCACTCCCTTCAAAGGCTAAAGAACTCACCTCATCAAATTTTGGCACTCCCATAGCAGCTTCAGGCCACATTATACCAAGGTCAATGGGCCCATTCTCTAAACAAATTGTTGGGAAATACTTGCTGTGATCTGGTTCAAACAAATACCTGAAAAATAACATCAGCCCACCAATATGAAATATCACACAGGTAAGGCAGTGATTTTCAAAGAATATAAGAATTCTATGGGTGTGAGAGGTGGATAGAAAAATCCGTCCTGAGGGTCACTGTCTGGCATCATGAGGCTTGTCCAAGGGACAGACTTTTCTATCCACTCCTCACACCCATATAGGATTCTTTTTCTTGCATACCTTCCATTTCTTAGCACAGATTTTTAATGCTGCCGTCACTTCGGTTAGCAACGTCCGCCATATTGTGATGACACTCCAGGAATGTTTAGTGACGTCATGTAACGTGCTTTGACGCCAACCTTAATGATAGCACATATGAGGTATGATTATATTCGATTTTGGGTCTGAACACCAGGGTCAGAACATAAATTTCTATCCCAGGGTATAATCACGGATTTCCTTGTCTGGTGTGCAAGAATAAAATGTTTGCTGGTCCAGTGGACCAGCTAATATCAACATCTGCTGGTCCTACACTACTTAAATTGGTCCACGGATTTTACATCTGGCCCCTAGGTTATAAACCTTTTTCATGCTCAACTCACTTGAGCCTGAAATTTGAAATGCCCATATTTATTCAAGTACAAACAAATGAGGCAATTTGTCTGCTCAGATCAGCAAAGAATGTTGCTTTTCCTGCTCATAAATTTTAAAATGCCTACAATATTCGGCATTTTAAAATTTAAAAGCAGGACAAATTTCTTGCTCAAGTGAGTTGAGCATGAAATAAGTTTTATAACCTCAGGCCTGATGTTTTAAGATATCTAATCTGCCTTTTCAAAGCATTTTTTTATTTTTTAAAGTAAATGTGTCCTGACATTACATTGCTTCTGCTTTAGAATTGAAACCTTCAGCAATGTTAAAAGTTTTCAGCCAATCAAATCAGCCATTACAAATACTGTTTGGACTATTTCTGTTTTCAGTTTAGATACCTACATGTAACTAAAGAAATGGACTGCTAAAAATTAGTTGGTCAAATGGACACAGCACCATTAACCATTACCATTCCGAGCACCAAAACAGCTTGTCCTGGACTTATGCACATGCTCTTATTTCAACTACTGTAAAGACTAGAAATGCGTCCATAGGACACTGATGCCTTGCCTGAAAATATGTCTATGTTCGTATTCATCCATAGTAAGTTATTGACCGTGTTTAAGTTTTGGACCCTTTTTTCACATTTGACCTCTAAGTATGACCTTGACGTTGGAGGTAAGGACCTTGGTTTTGTGTGAGGCTGATTGTCTCATGATGGCCAACATTTTTGCCAAGTAATTTCAAAATCCATCCAGAGATAAGAAAGTTATTGGCTGCGTTTAAGTTTCGGACCATTTTTTTTTACCTTTGACCTCTTAAGTATGACCTTGACCTTGGAGGAACGGATCTGGGTTTGCACAAGACACATCGTCTCATGAGGGTTAATATTTTTTCAAAGTAATTTCAAAATCCATCCAGAAATAAGAAAGTTATTGACTGCGTTTAAGTTTCGGACCCTTTTTTTTACCTTTGACCTCTAAGTATGACCTTGGAGGTACAGACCTGGGTTTTGCATGTGACACGTCGTCTCACGATGGTTAACATTTCTGCAGAGTCATTTTAAAATCCGTCAAGAAATAAGGAAGTTATTGACCGCTTTTAAGTTTCGGATGCACAGACGAACGGACGGACAGGGGCAAGGCTATATGCCCTTTCCACCATTCTTCGGATGGCGGAGGCATAAAAATGTACAGGTTAAGGTGAAGCCTAACAGATTGTTTAAGGGGAATGGGTACACTCCTGCAAAAAAATTTGTCTCCCATGTCAATAGGGGTCAACTCTTAAAGGAAAGAATTTGCTCCTGAGGAGCAAATTCTTTCCTTTAAGAGTAGACACCTTTTTCAGCAGGACTAAGCCTATAGAAAGGTGAACAGGAAGTCCTGAAAGTTGTCTCCCTTTGAAAAAATGGCAAAAATGTGCCAGGAATTCCCATTCCCCTTAAATACTGTTTGCAAAGAACCAGAAAACTGGTGCATGTAATTTTTAACTGGAATAGGTACACCAAATGTATTTTCTACATTTTTGCCCGGGAGACAGTCTTGTGTGATTTCCTGCATGTTATTCTGTAAACAGTTACATTTTAACAAGAATTCCGCAGAAGGCAGCGTCGCACCTGCTGGGGGCAAAAGTCATAGAAGCCACAATCAGAATGTTGTTATAAATTAAGTAAATTTCATAGCAGTTGATAGTTGATGTAAAATGTGTCAAAGTCACTGGACCAAAAATATAGGCCATGGTCACCAGGTCAAGGTACGTGCCAAATCAGTACAATGGGGAGAAGTACTATGCAAAGTTTGGTGGCTGTAGGCCATTTATTTTAGGCCATATTGAACATTGACGTAAAAGTCGCTGGAGTGCATAATATAGGTTAAGGTCACCAGGTGAAGGTACCCACAGAGTAAGTTAATGTAGGAGAAGCACTATGCAAGGTTTGGTGGTTGTAGACCTTATAGTTAAGAAGATATGGAATGTCGACCTAAAATGTGTTAAAGTCAATGGAGTGCAAAAAATAGGTCAAGGTCACCAAGTCAAGGTACCTGCATAGTCAGTACATCTAGGAGTACCACTATGCAAGATTTGGTGGTTGCAAGCCTTTTATTTGAGAAGATCTGGAACATTGACGCAAATTGTGTCAAAGTCAATGGAGCATAAAATATAGGTCAAGGTCACCAGGTCAAGGTACCTGCAGAATCAGTACATCTAGGAGCAGCATTATGCAAGCTTTGATGGTTGTAGGCCTTTTATTTGCAGAGATCTGGAACTTTGACATAAAAATTTGTAAAAGTCGCTGGAGCGTTAAATATAGGTCAAGGTCACCAGGTCAAGGTACCTGCAGAGTCAGTACATCAAGGAGAAGCACTATGCAAGATTAGATGGTTGTGGGCCTTTTATTTGAGGAGATCTAGAACTTCGACGTAAAATGTGTCAAAGTCAGTGGAGCGTAAAATATAGGTCAAGGTCACCATGTCAAGGTACCTGCAGAGGCAATACATCTAGGAGAAACACTATTCAAGATTTTATTGGTGTAGGCCTTTTATTTGAGAAGATCTGGACCATTGACGTAATTTGTGTCAAACTCACTGAAGCGTAAAATATAGGTCAAGGTCACTGGGTCAAGGTGCTTGCCTAGTCAGGAGCTCAAGGTGATGTTTCATGAAAGGTTTGATGGTTGTTAAGTCTTATAGTTGATTACAATACAAACTTCGATGTAAATGTCGAACTTCGACGAAATGGTAAAAGTCACTGGAGCGCAAAATATAGGTCAAAGTCACCAGGTCAAGGTGCTTACAAAGTGAGAAGGTCTATGAGATGTTTCATGTAAGGTCTGATGGTAACTGAGGTCTGTAAAATAAAAACTTTGACGTAAATGTTGACGTAAATCTCGAACTTCAACGTAATGGTCAAAGTCACTGGAGCGCAAAATATAGGTCAAAGTCACCAGGTCAAGGTGCTTACAAAGTGAGAAGGTCTATGAGATGTTTCATGTAAGGTTTGATGGTACCTGAGGTCTGTAGATAAGAACTTTGACGTAAATGTTGAACTTGGACGTAAATGTTGAACTTCGACGTGATGGTCAAGGTCACTGGAGCGCAAAATATAGGTCAAAATCACCAGGTCAAGGTGCTTACAAAGTGAGAAGGTCTATGAGATGTTTCATGTAAGGTCTGATGGTAGCTGAGGTTTGTAAAATAAAAACTTTGACGTAAATGTCGAACTTTGACATAATGTTAACAGAGGGACGGATGAACGGACGGAAAATCGGACGCCTATGTCGCACCCTGCTACAAGCAGGTGCAACAAAAAGGGCTCTATTTTAAAAGGAAGGAACTTGTTCCTGAGGTGCAAATTCTTTCTTTCAAGATAAGACCACTACTAATAATGAAGACAAAAATATTTTGGAAGAATCCCCTCTCTTGGCAAATGTGTATGAATTCACCTTAAATTGAAATGCCAATCAAAGATGTGATAGGTCCCATTCCTGGGAGTTGGCTCAAATGTAAACAGGTCAAAGAATAATGGGACCGATTCCAAATAATGGTACAAAGGGAATACCAGGTTTGTGTCTTTTGATATAAAGTTTATCTGGCAAGGCTTCCAGAATGCTTGTAGAATCGCGAGGCTTGCCAAGCGATTTTACATGCGTTCTCAAAGCCGAGACTGATAAACTTAATATCAAATGACATGAATCTGGTATTCTATTTATCAGTTTAATGCCATGTACACTCTTTGACTATGCAGTGCAGGATCAGGTATCATTGTCCTCAGTGTGTTTCTACATTCTGGTGTGCAATAATCGGTCTATATATTTGTTATCATCTGACAATAATTCTTCTTACGATATTTTTTGCACGTAATTGTTCCAGTAATAATAACATTTTTTGACATTCTTTTTCAAAAGTCATTCATAAAATTGCAATGTCACATTGACCTGATAAAGCTCAGTTGACCTGAGATAGTCTGAGATACATGTATTTGTTTTGTTTGATTTGAGGTTTAGTGTCCCCATCAACACTATATAGGTCATTTTGGAGATGCTGCTTCCAATTTTGTGGGACTTTGACCCGACATTGACAATACTGAGGCAGTTCAAATGAATACCCACAATACTGAGGCAGTTCAAATGAATAGCCACAAAATTGAGGCCTTTCAAATGAATACCTACAATACTGGGGCCATTCAAATGAATACCCACAATATTGAGGCCATTCAAATGAATACCCACAATACTGAGGCAGTTCAAATGAATACCCACAATATTGAGGCCATTCAAATGAATACCCACAACACTGAGGCAGTTCAAATGAATACCCACAATATTGAGGCCGTTCAAATGAATACCCACAACACTGAGGCCATTCAAATGAATACCCACAATACTGAGGCAGTTCAATTGAACAATACTCACAACATTGAGGCAGTTCAAATGAATACCCACAATACTGAGGCAGTTCAATTGAACAATACCCACAACACTGAGGCAGTTCAAATGAATACCCACAATACTGAGGCAGTTCAAACTAGAGAAAGCGACCAGTGGGTCACGTATACCCCCGGCCAGGGCCATACTCTGATATAGCTTTCAAGCTTGTATGTAATATGAATGAAGATGTCAAGAAGCTATAAGAATCTATAAATGTGCTTGTAAAAACTAAACTAAACATAAAATTTCTAAATGGACCAAGGGAGTGAGGGTATCAAAGTTACTGAAGGAGTGGGGGTATCAATGTTACCAAAGCAGCAGGTTGGGTTATCCATCAATGAAATCTCTGGACTGGTATGCAACATCGATGCAAGTATTAATTGAATTTGTCTTAGAGTTTAGAACATACAGGCATCTATAAACTTTGTCATAAAACTTTAACCAAATGTAAAATTTCTAAGTCCGTGACCTTGAGGTCAAGGTCACCCTGGGTGGGGGAAGGGACATACATCACGAAATGTTGGAACTGGTACATTGATGCAAGTATCAACTGAATTTGTCTTAGAGTTTAGAACATATGGGCATCTATAAACTTTGCCATAAATTTTTAACCAAACGTAAAATTTCAAAGTATACGTCCTTGACCACAAGGTCACTGTGGGGGGTAGGACATGCATCAATGAAATCTTAAGACCAGTATGTAACTTCAGTGTAAGTATCAACTAAATCTATCAAAGGGTTCAGAAGATACAATCTCTTAGAAACTTTGACGCAAAACTTTAACCAAATGTATAATTTCTAAGTCTGTGACCTTGACATCAAGGTCACTGTGGGGGTGGGACATGCATCAATGAAATCTTTAGACCAGTATAAACTTCAGTGTAAGTATCAACTAAATCTATCAAATGGTTCAGAAGATACAATCTCCTAGAAACTTTGACGCAAAACTTTAACGAAAATGTTAACAGACGGACATACGGATGGACAGACGGACACACGGACGGATGGACGAACGGCAGGACGAAAACTATATACCACCATAGCATACTTCGTATGCCGGGGATATAATGAATAGCCACAATATTGAGGCCGTTCAAATG
>OY757013.1:140532544-140544524 GCA_963580285.1 Lucinisca nassula
TTTCTCCATCAAATAGTTTTCAAGGTAACAGGCAAAATCAATGAACCATGAAATAAAGGTCACAATGACCTGGATATATTTTGCGGTCAATAATCAGGTCACATGGAACCAATAATCCCGGTATGACATTTCTCCATCAAACAGCATTCAAGATAAAAGGCAAAATCATTGAACCACGAAATATAGGTCACAGTGACCTAGATATATTTTGAAGTCAATCATGGGGTCACATGGAACTAATAACCTAGGTATGACATCTCTCCATCAAATAGTATTCAAGATAATAGGCAAAATCACTGAACCATGAAATATAGGTCACACTGACCTAGATATATTTTGCGGTCAATTATTGGGTCACATGGAACTAATAATCCAAGTATGACATTTCTCAATCAAATAGTGTTTGAGATAATGGGCAAAATCACTGAACCATGAAATATAGGTCACAGTGACCTAGATATTATTGGAGCAGATTTGCCTTTTTCTCAAATTACAAATGTTCTGAAAAAGGGTAATCAGTTTGCACATATTCAACAAATTGCATGATTCATTGTTTGATAAGTAAACAGATGCTGCGAATCGATCCGACCGGCCCCGATAGCTCAGTTGGTAGAGTGTCCGCTCCGGGGAAATGGAGGTCACGGGTTCGATCCCAGGTCGCGACATACCAAAGTCGCTAAAAATGGTACTAGCTGCTCCTCGCTTGGCACTCAGAATTACGGGGTAGAGCTAGGACCGGTCGACCCAGTGTCAGGATAATGTGACTGGGTGTGGTATCATGTAATGTGTCTGGGACATGATACTTCAGTGAGGCAGCACTATAAAAGTGTGCATTGAGATCCATGGCGCAACCAGACACCGTCTTGATATGACTGAAAAATTGTTGAAAGCAACGTTAAACCTGAATTCACACACACACTGTGAATGGATCAACAGCTGACTGCAGTCTCAGGGCTACCCAGAGAATGTTTCGCATGCTGTTCTGAAACGCAGCATCCCATACTACGAAATACTAATCAGCTTGCACATCAGTGCAGTACGATGATCTGTATGTATGATCAGTATTTGCAGATCACATCCGCATAGCTGTCAAGAAAAAAACTTATAGAACGGATGTGCATCATGATCTTAAATTGTGTATGTCTGTATGTGGCACGTGAAGAAGTAGACCATTGTGTGCTTACATGCAGTCTGATGATAATCTTTGAGGATTGCATGAACCTTCAAAATATTTGAGATTTGCACAAACGTTCTACCGACACAGCAACAAAGAGATAAAAGCAATAACTTGGCTGTAATGAATGGATGCTATGTTGATTCAAGTTTGCATGTCGTTTTTCGATCAGGAAAGACTCAGAGCATCCTGCGCATGTGTGCATTTTAATCAGTCTTGATAGATGTGTGCATTTTAATCAGTCTTGATAGATATGAACCTTCTGAAGCCACAATATCATCCAATGTGTTATGTATTTAAATGTACATGTATTTATTTATTTCACACTATTATAAGTTTTTGGCTTTTTTTTAGTTGTAAAATGAATCATCACATCGTCATGTTAATGATCCGATAATCTATCACCTGTTAATCAATATTGATACAGTTATCTAATCCCTTCATTTTATCTATCGGTAATTAACCGAATGCCCATGCATGACCTTACACACGTGTGAAAACATGTGTTAAAATGTGGGTGCCTTAGATCATTTTTAAGCTCTTTGATTTCGTCGGCGAATCCTTTTAATGTACCAAATATCCAAATATGTTTTAACCCTTTACCACTCAGATACGTGTTTTTACTTGTCTGCACCCCCCCCCCCATTTTTAGCCCCAGAAGCACCTAAAATCTGCATTTCTAACTCAGATACGTGTTTTTACGTGTCTGCACCCCCCCCCCATTTTTAGCCCCAGAAGCACCTAAAATCTGCATTTCTAACCTTGGATAGTTATGTTTGCTTTAGGATTTGTTGGGCAAAAAAGTGACCTGTTTTTTCGCGCGCCTCCCCACTAAAAATATTCTTGGGGGGGATTGAAGGGGGCAACGCCCCCCTCACATCCCGAAAAATTTTGGGTGTATGGCCCAACCGGCCGCTAAAATTTATATCTGAGGGTGTCTGGGGTCAAAAATGCCTGAAAATTGATGCTGATAAAACATGCTGCAAACAGTGAAAATGGCCGGTGCCAAACACCTTAATTGTTGCCTTGACAGCTGTGTGAAGATTAAAATGTGGTCAAAAATTCATGTGAAAACACACTTTTTGCCAACTTTGAGATGGCCCCTCTTTACCATGACAACAATGATCAAGTCATGAAAGGTTGCATTTGAAAGGCTACTGCCCAATGAACATTCATATCGAGTTTGGTGTTAAACAGACCATCCATTATGAAACAATGGCTAGTTGAAGTTGCTGTCAGAATCAGAATTGTTACTGGTGACACGTCAAATGACATTCATACACCAGGTGCAACACTGTGAAAATCAGCGAAATTCACAAAATCCCTGAGTGGTAAAGGGTTAACTGATATGCTTTCATTTCAAGGAATCAAATGTCAGCAATCAATGTATATTACTCAGTTGCTCAGAGACATCATCCCATCACTTATCCTTGTAATCGCTCAAAACAATTTCAAAGGATCTTTAATAAATCTTCTTTTTTTATCTGCATGGCATATGACAAAGACCTCACATCAACGCTGTTGCAATTTCAAGAGGTTTATCATGGCCTGACAAATCCATTGCCCAGCTGCCCGGGACAAGTCCAAATTTTGGCTGGGCAAGTGATTTTTTATTTCACTTGCCCAGAAAAATGTATAGAATATATAGGTTATTGTAATTCCGAGGCATTTTCAAGATGCTTTGGAATGCAGGGCCAGTGGCTGAAACTTGGATTTGCCAGGCCCTGAGTTTATGCAAGTTACATCTACACGACGTTGTAACATTGATTTGACGCCCTAAGCGCGGTGTGCCCGCTGTGTGATTGTTATCCAATATACAATTTAATACATAACTGTATAATTTAAACACAATTTTATATATAATTCAATAATATATAAAATTGTGTTTAAAGTATATAATTATATATTACAATAATTGTTGTAAAGATGTTTTCAGACAATTATCTAATCCTAGTCACACCACCTTGTTGGTGCTAACTGGAAACATGGCTATGAAAAGAACATATAAAATTCTTTATTGAGCTATCATAAACATGGATAATGCGAAAATTCCAAAATTCAACAGTTAAAAAAAAATCTAATAAAATCTGGCCGAAACGACTCAGGACCGAAACGTCCCGGATTCCGCTCTAGAATCAACACTCAGTGTCTCACGCAAGTTGAAGCCTTACATAAAATTCATCTGTTGTGGCAGTTTCATCTTCGTCCGATTCTGATGCTTCACCCTGAACAACTGTCTGTATTTTTGACTTGTTTTCCATTCTAGCTGACTGTAAGGAGGAAGTGAAATTAGTTTGTTTACAACAAATCAAGAGTTGCTTCCCTTCGGTCTCAGTTATGAGAAGGATCGGTTAGCCACTGAACAATCCCAAACTGCAACAAACTATCCGCAACAACCCCCAACGCAGCCGGTGACAGGACGGGAAAGTATAAAACCCGGAAGTAACGGCCGTGAGCCGGGAGTAAAATCCGGGAGTAAATTTTGACAACCGAATAAAGGTACTAAACATTCACATATCTGGATGAAATTTGAATCAAAAGTAGAATATAGACGTTTCTTTAGAATGCACATAAGTGTTAACATTATTACCTTGTACTTTTCAAGATATGAATCGAAATATACGACCACGTCGCAAAATTTTCGCCCGGGAGTAACTTTTGCGATATTGACGATGTCAAGCATTTTGCAAATTATGTTCAGTCTGGGGGTTCTACAAGAATTACTTTATGTGTTATAAATTAAAAACATGCCAGAGATTAGAAAAATGCAAAATTAAAGTTATTTCATCGCTCCGCCTGGTAAATAATTGACCCGGGAGTGGGTCGGGAGTAATTTCTGGGTTGAAATCGGCGTTTTTTTGCCTTATTCTCGGCCTTATTGCTTCTATCACATAAATTGCATTTCTTAAACGTTTGTCAGAAGAAAAGCTTAGATTCAGCATGGAATACATGAATTTATTTACTTGTCATATCGGGACTCGACACACATCCAAACCCCCAACCCAATTGCAACTCACGCCCTGCTCCTGCGCCTATGATTTTATGTGACCGGGACATTTATATTTGGCGCTATTTGTTTTATGGTCGTATAATGTAGAAACGATGACACAATTTCCTCCGCAGTCTGATCAGTGCCTTTGCTATTAGCTGTCAGGGTAGTAAGACTACGTTTAATAAATACAATGTATGTGACATAGGCAATAACGCCAATAAACGCCGATTTCAACCCAGAAATTACTCCCGGCCTACTCCCGCACGGAGCGATGAAATAACTTTATTTTTGTATTTTTCTAATCTTTGATATGTTTTTAATCGATAATACACACACTTATTCTTGTAGCAATCCCAGACTGAACATATTTTGCAAAATGCTTGACATCGTCAATACCGCAAAAAGCTACTCCCGGGCGAATTTTTTGCGACATGGTCATATATTTCGGTTCATATCTTGAAAAGTACTCAATTATTAATATAAAACTTATATGCATTTTAAAGAGGAGTCTATATTCTACTTTTGATCCAAATTTCATCTAGATATGTTAAAGTTTAATATCCTTATTCGATTGCCAAATTTTACTTCCGGCTCCCGGCTGTTACTCCCGGGTTTTATACTTTCCCGACAGGACATCTCGGCCCCTAACAAACTCGGCCCCTGACAAACTCGGCCCCTAGCAAACTCGGCCCCTACAAACTCGGCCCCTGGCAAACTCGACCCCTAAAATTAAAATATGTATATATTAGTGTTGGAATTGACTTATTATCAAACTATTACACGTATTTTTAATGTACATACGCCTAATTAACTTTTGAACTCATTTTGACGAAATTATGAGTAACCCATCACACATGAGTTAAATGAACCTAATGCCGTTGATTGAACCAGTGTATGACACGCTGCAGTGGGTCCACTGTTACTCACCTTCCGATGTAATTAATGAACAAATTGATTGATTGGCGTGTAATTACATCTCTGCCACAGCCATTAGCCTTTTCTTTCTATTAATACCAATGAGGAACTGGTGTGTTCATTTAAGAATGAATTTTATTTTTCTGCTGTTCATGAAAGTATGACGGCCCCGACCGTCGGGGCTTGAAGAAATATATGGGCTGCATGATGCTTCCACGCAGAGCTGAACCCGACCCGCACACGAGTACTGGTAAACCGCTTAGAGGATCTAAGCCTGCCCAGGCAAAGCGGTGCGAGTCGGTCCGTCCATGCTTATAAACCCTATTGGTTTCATTGGTTGGCAGGGCTAGAGATGTCATTTCATCTCAATGTCGGATAAAAGTCCCACAAAATTGGAAGCAACGTCTCCAAAAAGACCTTTACAGTGTTGACGGGGACGTTAAACCTCAAATCAAACAAAAAAAAAAAATCATGAAAGTATGAAAGCAGCGGATCGCCTGCAAAGTAATTTAACGCAACAGGGGCTCATATAAACTTTGCTAGCGCTACGCTGTCATTCATACTTCCATGAACGGCAGAAAAAATAATGTATTTTTCTTATATCTGCTCCGAAAAAAAAACACACCCAAAAAAAAAAAAAAAAAAAAAACAGATTGTGACGGTTCTATGGAGCCCCCGTAATCTATGTTTCGAGCAAAAATAAGAAAAATATCACAAGTTACCATCTGAAAATTTCCATTTTTGGCCAAAAAAATTGACAATGTATTTGTGTAGGAGTGGTTTCGTAATGAACGTCGCCAATGCACAATCAGATCCTGGAGAACCATGTATATCATGAACTATATATTGTTTTCTATTTGTTTTTGTTTGTTTGAATTGGGGTTTAACGATACCTTAAACACTATTTAGGTCATTTTGCAGACGTTGCTTCCAATTTTGTGGGACTTTTACCCGACATTGAGATGAAATAGCATCTCAAGCCCTGCTGCCCAATGAAACCAGAGGGTTTATATACATTGGACGATCTGACTCACACCGCTTTGCCTGGATAGGCTTAGTCCTTCTAAGCAGTTTACCAGTACTCGTGTGTGGTCAGATTCAGCTCTGCGTGGACGCATCATGCATCCAAAACTATTTCTCCAAGCCCCGATGGGCGGGGGCGAATACTGTTTTCTATAGTTTTACATTTGGTTTTACTCTGGAAATCACAAAAAACACGCCTATTCTAAAATATTGAATTTTTCACCAACCAAATATGAAAATTTTCAGATGAAACATGAACATATTTTTTCTTATTTCTGCTATAAACATCGATTTTAGGTACTTGTTAGAACCACATTGACAGTGCGATTCTAACAAGTATCAACAATCTATGTTTTTGAGCAAAGGATTTGGGTACTTGTAAAAGGCGGTTCTTACAAGAACTTTTTGAGAAGAAAAAAAAAAGTAAATTGATATAAACCCTTGTTTACCCCAGTTTTACTATATAAAAATGTGGTTGCAGGTGGTCAAAATAATATAGGCATGTTTTCGTGATGCCACTCTCAATTCCAACACCGTCCTAATTACAGCACGGGTTTCCGCGACTTTTTATCGTGGATAAAGTTTCGTATTAAAAACGATAAATATACTCAAACTTTCTGTGAAACTACCTATCCACCTTCCAAATTGATTCTCGGAAACAAAAACATTGTATTTTAGGACTTAAATGCTGCTAGTGACTGGGATTTTAGGGACGGAATTGAATGGGGGCCGAGTTTGCTAGGGGCCGAGTTTGTCAGGGGCCGGGTTTGTCAGGGGCCGAGTTTGTTAGGGGCCGAGATGTCCATAAATCACGCAGCCGATTAACAGAGCGGATGCAGTATGACTAGATTGATAAATGATCCGGTTATAACAAGCACTCACAATCAAAGTTTGAAGCAGAAAAAAATCTAGATGGCAAAATGTGTCTCATTATTGACCTACATGAAAACATAGATCATTGGTCTCTTCAAGTATCCACAGGAGCTTGACGTAATAAAATTAAAAGGGCTTATCCCTACATTTCTATATAATAGAAACGAAGGACGGACACTGTTTCAGAGGTCCGAAGATTTTCATTGAAAAATCTCAACATCTACATATTGCTCCGTCGAAATGCAACGTTAAAACATTTAATTCATGTGCAATATAATTCCCCCCGCACTAAATAATACTTCGCTACGCTTGAATCCACGTCTGTTTCTTTAAAATTTGCCGTTCGCACAGTTACTGGTTACGTCGCCATGTTTGTTTACTCGGAGTGAGTCTATGCGCGTTGTCTGATTGGCCTAAAACATCCCAAGAAACCGTCACGTGCTTGGTGACATATCAAAATGCTAAAAGAGATTCTCCTAACGAAACAAAATGGCGGCGTAACCAGCAACTGTGCGATTGGGATATTTTTAAGAAACACACACTTTTCGGTGAATTATATGACAACACAGTTCTATAATAGGCGGCGGAAGGTTAACGTTATTAACGCAAGCAATATTGTATGTCATTTTTGAGATTTTCGCATGAAACGTAGTAGAGATGAACCCTTTAATATTGTAATACGTCAAGCTCCTTGCAAGTATCTATCTATATATAGTGACGTCATGCAACTTCGAGGGTGACGCAAGTTCGATCACATTATTTGTATGTAAATATATCGATTACTACTGATGTTATTCTCTCGTGAATCAACACAACAAACCACAAATACCTTTGAATCCTACCTAAGTAATAAAAGTCAGTTGGTCAATGTTGGTGAAATTAATTCTGACACAGCAGCTGTAACTTGTGGTGTCCCTCAGGGAAGTATTCTGGGGCCATTGCTTTTCCTATGCTATGTAAATGACATGGTGATAAGCATTGACTCTGAATGCAAACTTCTGTTATATGCTGATGATAGCACAATCCTGTTTTCTCACAGTGATCCGGCTCAGATTTCTAACAAACTAGGAAAAGTTCTTGAATCTTGTTCAGATTGGCTTGTTGATAACAAACTGTCACTGCACCTAGGTAAGACAGAATGTATACTGTTTGGGTCAAAAAGAAAACTTAAGAAAGTCAAAAACTTCAATGTTGCGTGCTATGATCACACAATTGAACCTACACAGTCCGTAAAATATCTAGGCCTAATAATTGATAATTTTCTGTCCGGTGAGCTGGTTGTCAATAACATTATTTCCAAAGGTAATGCTCGTCTTAAATTTCTGTATCGACATAGCAACAGTCTGTCTCAAAGAACAAGAAAAAACTTGTGTTCAGCTTTGATTTTATGCCACTTTGATTATTCTTGTTCCTCTTGGTACGATGGTCTTTCCAAAGGTTTGAAGAAAAAATTGCAAATAGCTCAGAACAAAGTAGTTAGATTTATCAATTCTCTTGGACCCAGAACAAGGATCACTGGTGATATTCTTGCTGAACTGAATTTGCTTAATGTTGAAACTCGGGTAAAACAACTGAGGTTAAATCATGTGCATAAAATTTTCTACAACCTATGTCCTACATATTTGAAGGAGAACTTTGTTCCTTTTAATTCAGTACATCAGCATCATACAAGGTCCAGTGGTTATAACTTCCTAGTCCCTCATTGTCGAAGTGTCGAAAACTCTACCTTTTACTATAGGGGGATAATAGATTGGAATTCCCTTCCTGAATGGCTGAAAGAACTAGAAAAAACCATATAGATTCAAGACTGCCCTCAAAAAGTACCTTATTGAACTTCATCTAGAAACTGAGATTGATGATTTTTTCTTTTACTGATTAATCTAAGTAGTTTGCGGAAGCTGTGATACATAATTATATAGTTTGTTCAACTTTGTTGCATGTCTGACACGCACACCGGGGGGCAACTTTTGGTGATGGCCGGCCATGTTTTCTTTGGCTGCCGTCACTTGATTCTCTCCGGGGGTGACGGGTTGGCAACGACTAAGGTGGCGTACCTAGCAATCAGACAGTTTGTCGACTCGACCTCTCGGAGAGAACACAGCAGACTCCTTTTGAACTTTTTTACATATTGATTTTAAAAATAATTTTCAATTTGAAATTTATAAATTTTTAGTACGGGGCCCTGAGATGTCAGGGGCAACAATTTGCCCCTGTTGTCAGGGGCAACAATTTGCTGCCCTCAAACGTCCTGATACCTATTGGTGAGATGCCTGCTGGTGTGCGTGGAGCTTGATATTATGAAAGGATTGGTAATATAAAGAGCGCCCTTCTGTGATAATCAACCATTGGAACTCCCGTGCAATAGAATTCTGCCTCTCTCGTGCCAAAATCTTGGATTTGACCAAATGGACCCCATTGGAAATAAGCTTTAGGGCTTTATGGGCCATCCCTAGGTTTTAAGATCATATTTTTTTAGTATCTGTGATATAAGTGGGTGTGGGTGCTGGCGTCCTAGCCCACTGTTCAAAATTTGTATCTCTTTAGTTTTTTAAGTTATATTTAAACTACATTTTCTTAGATCAATTCAACATTTTTATTCATATCATTTAAGTGTGCTCTTTTAAATTTATCATTTAAAATTTATTTAATCTCAAAGTGATATCTCTCTGTCATGTCATATGCCATATATATATATATCTTCATGCTGATCTTAATTCCTGAATAAATCTTAATCTTAATCTTAATACAAGCCAACATTTTGGCAGTATAATATTCTTGCGATGCCGATCAGATAGGCAAATATTGCTTGAGACATTAAAAAGTTACAACAAGAGGGCCCAGAGGGCCCTGATTCGCTCACCTGAATGTCACTGTCTCTAGTACATTCTATTTTTAGCTCTGGTGGCCATCTTGACGATCAGAGTGAAACGATCTTAGCTATTTTGGTAGGGTGTCACCTAGGCAACATTCCTTTGAAGTTTGAATCAAATTGACCCAATGGTTTAGGAAGAGTTCGCATTTGAAGCAAATTTACAATGTTTTTCTATTTTTAGCTCTGGCGGCCATATTGTTCATCGGAGCGAGACCATTTTAGCTATTTTGGTAGAGAATCGTCTAAGCAACATTCCTATGAAGTTTGAATGTAATTGGCCCAAGGGTACAGGAGGAGTTGTCGTTTGAAGATTTTTTCTATTTTTAGCCCTGGTTGCCATCTTGTTTATCAGAGTGGAATGATTTTAACTATTTTGGTAGGGAGTCACCTGGGCAACATTCCTGTGAAGTTTGAAGCAAATTTACAATGTTTTTTTTTTTTCTATTTTTAGCTCTGGTGGCCATTTTGTTTATCGAAGCGGGATCATTTTAGCTAATATGGTAGAGGGTCAACGACATAATATTCCTGTGAAGTTTGAATCAAATTGGCCCAAGGGGTAAGGAGGAATTGTCATTTGAAGAATTTTTTTCTATTTTAAGCTCTGGCGGCCATCTTGTTAGTCAGAGCGGAACAATTTTTGGTTTTTTGGTAGGAAGTCAACCACATAATAGTCCTGTGAAGTTTGAATCATATTGACCCAAGGGATATGGAGGAGTTGTCGTTTGAAGATTTTTTCTATTTTTAGCTCTGGCGGCCATCTTGTTCGCCGCATTGAACGATTTGAGCTATTTTGGCAGGGAGTCACCTAACTAACATTCCTGTGAAGTTTGAATCAAATTGGCCCAAGGGTTGAGGATGAGTTCGCGTTTTGACGTAAATTTACAAAGTTTTTCTGTTTTTAGCTATGGCGGCCATTTTGCTCATCAGAGCGAAAACGTCTTAGCCATTTTGGTAGTGGGCCATCTAAGCAACATTCTTATGAAGTTTGAATGAAATTTGCCCAAGGGTAAAGGAGGAGTAGTCGTTTGAAGATTTTTTTTCTATTTTTACCTCTGGCGGCCATCTTGTTAGTCAGAGCGGAATGATTTTAACTATTTCTTTAGGGAATCATCTACATAACATTCCTGTGAAGTTTGAATCAAATTGGCCCAAGGGTTAAGGAGGAGTTCGTGTTTGAAGCAAATTTACCATGTTTTTCTATTTTTAGCTATGGCGGCCATTTTGCTCATCAGACCAGAATCTTTTCAGCTATTTTGGTAGATGGTCACCTAAGCAACATTCCTATGAAGTTTGAATAAAATTGGCCCAAGGGTACAGGAGGAATTGTCGTTAGAAAAGGAACATTGGTCATCTACAAAAATTTTCATGAAATTGTTTTGAGATCATTCTCATATAAACTGGCAGATAAATAATTGCCATCAGTCATATTGGTTTAGCAAAATTCCCATAGAATTTCAATGTTAATAACACATTGATACCTTAAAAAATTGAATTATAACACTCACCACTTCCAAACTTTTGCAAACCATAGGGCCTATATTTTTCGTATACACACAATACAATCAGGAGAAACAACTGCTAGACCCTTAGATGGTGATATTTACCAAAAGTTGTCACCCTTCAGTTGCTCAATTGCGTTTTCGTTGTTGTTTTGTTTGTTTGTTTATTTGTTTAGGTTTTTTTGTTGTTGTTGTTTTTCATTGCTTTTGCATGCAAAGTCTGATATGAGATATATTTTAAACGGAAATGAAGACAATCAAATACATGTATATAACTGGCCCCGAGGTTATAAAACTTTTTTATGCTCAACTCACTTGAGCATGAAATTTATCTTGCTCAACCAATGTTGGCATTTTAAAATTATGAGCAGGATAAATGACATTCTGTGCTGATCTGAGCCGGAAAAGTGCCTGATTTGTCTTTTTTTTTATATAGTAAAGAGCATTTCAAATTTCAAGCTCCAGTGAGCTGAGCCTGGAAAAAAGTTCTGTAACCCTGGGGCCTGGGCTTCCACGCTTGAGGGGGGGGGGGGTAGGGTCGGCGGGGAGGCAAGTCTCGTATCTCCTCGGTTTACCAATAAGAGTTCTTAAATGGAGCAATTCTTTCCTTTTATAGTAGATCCCGTTTACAG
>OY757013.1:140544547-140601797 GCA_963580285.1 Lucinisca nassula
ATCAGGTACATGATGCCAGAAAATGTCTTTTCTTACATGCTTCTAAATGAATGATGGAGATTTCTCAGTGAAATATAAATTAATGTCTTCACTGTTTCAAATGGTGAAAATACGATATTTAGTTTTCACGGTTTGTGAATTCGATGTATCTTCTAATAATTACAATTTTTTATTTCACTCATGAACACCAAACGAATTATTTTCACTCGTGGCTTCGCCACTCGTAAAATACTTCTTTCGGTGGTCATTTGGTGAAAATAATCGATCTTACACTGAAACAATGAAATAACTTCTATATTTTGCTGGAAAAAATGTTTGTCTCCCATATCAATGAGGGTCCACTCATAAAAGAAACGATCCTTAAAAAGATACCCCCTTTTTGGGACGGGGCCTTGTATGGGAATGTGTGACAGTCGTCTGCCTTGTAAAAATGGCGGGAAAATGCCATACCCCTTTAGTTGTGTTTTGCCACGGTTTCAGGAATAGTCTTAAAACGCTCGTAAGCTCATTGTTCATCGGAAGGGATCGAACACCGGCGTACAGTAAGTAAGTAACGACTTTATTTAAAGGGGGTAACCCAATTGGCGAACCAATTTTGAAGACTCAGATCACCCTGCACAGCCATATAGTCTAACCAGAGACTTTTTTTTTGCTGCATGAAGGAGCATTGGGCCCGTAGCTATAGAGCGAACAACGAAGTCTTTGATCAGAATGCGCGGATGCGCAGGCTGATCTGCGTCTTCGTTGGGCACACATGTCTTGCATTCAGAGGAGTAAAAAAGCGGTATTCCGTAACCATATATGCTTTCCTCTGTGTTGCCGACGTAGAGAGATGTCGAAGGTGGGTGTGCGTGGGGGCGCATTTTAGAAACAATAAAGCACTTTAGGGCAACGTCTGCTTGTTTTGTTTATCAATATAATGCCCAAAATGTGAGAATGTGCAAACATATGCATGCGTTCTTACACATGCGTCCGCACGTAAACACCTACGCACACACACAGTGACTTGTATCTATATCGTCACCCCATAACAGATTGGTCATTGGTACTGAATTTACGGCGACTGGTTACCTGGGTCGCAAAATGAAATCTGTGGCCGAATAGAATAATACCTCCCCAAATGACAATGTTAATAAAGTTTTTTCCCTAAATATGCCTTTTTACTTGTTTGGTTTAAAAATGTTATGAGCCAGCGCATGGCAAAACTTACAATAAGACATGTGCGCCCAACGAAGACTCATATCAGCCTCCGCATTCGCGCAGTCTGATCAGACATTGGCCATACCTTTCGATTGCTTAGTGATACTGCTTTTATATTTAACATGCGCTGTCCGAGGCCATTAGTGTTTCACAAACACATCTTGTTTTTAACATGATCCAATCAGTTGTCACGTTACATTCTCAAGAGTTAGAATCTTTATTGTGCAGTGTATTTCTTGTCGTTTCAGGAAAGAAATAAAGTCGGCTGATAATACAAGGAAGAAACCAGTTGATGAAAATGAAACGGAATTCGCTAATGGAATCTTTAAAATCCAGAACGAAACACTTTGAACATTCAGTAACAAAAATAAATAAATAAATAAATAAATAAATAAATAAATAAATAGAAACACATGAGTCGACTCATATTAAAATGGCCCAAGAGCACGCTTCGATTTATGTCCTTCAAATGTGCAAGCGCGACCAACAGATACGGTTTGACGCATGACTTCCTGCTCTACTTTTGTGTATCTCCTTTGATGCTCGCCTATGCGATAAGTACATTTTTCCCATGATTTGAGGATTTACGTCCTCGTCAACACTATTTAGGTCATTGTGTAGACATTGCTTCCAATTTTGTGGAGCTTTTTTGTTTGTTTGATGAGGTTTAACGTTCACCTCAACACTATTTAGGCCATTTTGTAGATGTGGCTTCCAGTTTTTTGGGACTTAACCAAATATTGAGATGAAATTACATCTCCAGCCCTACCGCCCAATGAAACCACTGGGGCTTATATGCAGGGACAATCCAACTCGTACCATTTTGCCTGTACAGGTTTAGCCCCTCTAAGCGGTTTACATGCACTCATGTGCGGTCGGTTTCAGTTCATCGTGCAGCCCAATCTATTTCTCCAGGCCCCAATGGGCGGGGACCCTTTTCGCATGAGCTTGCTCAAATGATAACTGAATTGTGCTTTTGTTGAACTTGTTGATACCTTTACGATTTCAAGTCTGTGCAAAGTAATCTGCTTAGAAGAACATGTTTGCATAGAGAGAGACATCGAGGTAACAAGTAATGAATCTATATTTTATCTGCAAACAACAAAAAGTACCATAGTTCTAGACATAGGAGAGACGCCATTTAGGCACACACGTGAATAGCAAGAAGACCTTTCCGCTATACATTGTAGGGAAATATAAGAAACTATGATTTCTTATAGCATAAGGAATCCAAGCATCAACGACTTGTTCGCCCGATCTTGTAATACGGTAGTTGTATCTGGGGCCCTTAATGAAGAAATTGAAAATGAATAGAGCTGTTAGATTTGTAACAAGCAACTACTGCTTTGAAACTCAGAGTATCATTGGAATACTAGAAAGATTAAGACGAGAGTCTCTCAAGAAAAGGAGAAAAGACAGTAGGCTCATACTATTATACTAAGGTCTAATGGGTGCCAAACAAATGACCTTGTCCCCCAGCAGCTAGGCGTTTCAGAAATCACCATTCATTGTCGTTTAAGACCCCTACTGCAAGCACTGACATTTACAAAGAATCTTTCTTCCCTCGGACCATTAAGGATTGGAGTTCCCCTCCTGATCATTTCCAAAGCTGAAGGTGGTGAGGATAATGCAGCTTTGGTGAGAGCTTGGGTTATATCACAGGTCCTGGTGTATGAATGTCATTTGACGTACAATCAGTAAAAATTCTAATTGGAAACTTCTACTTCTAACATTTTGATTCAGTAAGGTGTTATCGCCGGCATCATAATATGCTGGAACGCAAAGTAAGTTATCACTGTCGGTAACCCCCGTTTAAGCATCGCTCGGGTAAGATTTGAGTCGGCAAATGTTGCAACGGAAGGTCTTTTTTCAGTTAATCAACGTTCAAACGTTGATTAGGAACAAGTATTTATTCAGAATACCTGCTGGATTTTGTTTGTTTGTTTGATGTGAGGTTTAACGTCCCCGTCAACACAGTATAGGTCATTTTGGAGACGTTGCTGCTTTTACCCGACATTAAGATGAAATGACATCCCAAGCCCCGTCGCCCAATCAAACCAATAGGGTTTATACGCATGGACGGTCCGACTCGAACCGCTTTGCCTGGGCAGGCTTAGATCTTCTAAGCTGTTTACCAGTACTCGTGTGCGAGTCGGTTTCAGCTCTGCGTGGAAGTATCATGCAGCCCATCTATTTCTTCAAGCCCCGATGGGCGGGGGCCAACTTGCTGGATAAAAGTCAGATTGAACTTTTATGTAAATATATGTGCTGAAGAAGTCATCTAATCCGGATCTACACTGTATATCGTGCAGTTTGTGAATTGAATGAATACATTACCATCACGAACACATTTTTTTTTTTTTTTTTTTGGTTTGGGTTTTACGGCCCTTTCAAGATTATTTCACTCATATCGAGCCGATCGTTAATCAGAGGTGGGCGAAAACCGGAGTACCCGGAGAAAAACCACCTGACCTTCCGTTGCAGAACTTGGCGTCTCACATGTGACCCGAGCGAGGCTCGAACCACAGCAGTGAGAGACCTAATGATCAAGAGTCAGCGCTCTTTACCACTAGGCCACGGAGGCCCGTTCACGAACACATGCAAATATAATTTTGACCCCCTGCATGGGGTCCCACTTTTATATAGTTTTGTTTGTTTAATTTGAGGTTTAACGTCCCCGTCAACACTGTAAAGGTCATTTTGGAGACGTTGCTTTCAATTTTGTGGGACTTTTACCCGACATTGAGATGAAATGACATCTCAAGCCCTGTCGCCCAATGAAACCAATAGGGTTTATTAGCATGGACGGTCCGCCTCGCACCACGGTTCCTGGACAGGCTTAGATCCTCTAAGCGGTTTACCAGTACTAGTGTGCGGGCCGGATTCAGCTCTGCGTGGAAGCATCATGCAGCCCATATATTTCTTCAAGCCCTATGGGCGGGGGCTGTTTATATAGTAAAACTACGGTTTACAAGGGTAAATCTTATTTTTCTTATCTCCGCTCTAAAATATAGATTGTGGGTATTCGTTAGAACCGCCTCGATGAGGTGGTTCTAACGAGTACCCACAATCTATATTGCAACGGCGCCACCTCGTCGAGCGTATAAGTGAAATATTTTGAATTGCCAGGAGGAGGTGACACGATTACAATGGGATTGTGTGAGTTCGACCTTGGCCGTGCTCAAAACTACCTGGAAGAGAACAGACGAAGAACAATGTTCTGAAATATTTATGATTTATTAAATTAACTCTATTGTAGGCAAATATTTTATGATCTATATATTTCAAATACTGCTATTGGTTTAACAAAACACAAGTATAAGGCAGATTCTACTCATTATGCAAGCAAAACTCCATTAATTGCAGTTGTAGTTATACTTGAAAATATGACGTTATGAGGTGGGGGATATATATCTCGGTCTACAATAAATTGCAATATCAGCTTCTTAACCCAAGTTGTGCAGATATATATCTCGTACTTGTAAGTCAAGTTACAACAGTAGCAATATGGGTGAATGAGTTAATGTATGCCCTTATGTATGCTGAAAACTGGAATTTGCAGTTGCACCTATAATGGATCTTGAACAACTGTTATACCACTTATGCTTAACAATACCTCAACACTTATAAATGGATACCTATAATATGAAAACCCTAGTTATTAAGTATGATTTCAGTTAAGTTTACCTGATGCATAATTTGATATAACCTTGGTAAACTATTTACTACAATGCTCCTTACTATTTGACAAATCGCCGATATTGTGGCAAGTTAACATCAACCAGGCTGCATGTAACACACATGTGGTAAAAGTTTAATTTGTAGGTCCAATGTGGTCCCATGCCTTATAAGACGGTGAATGTGGTCATTTATGGTATCAAATCAAAGCTGCACATCTCATCTCAAATATCAGACTGAAAAATATAAGCCTAGGCTTATAATAGAGGTTTTATGAGACGTAGAATCATGGTAGGGTTTGCAATTTTTCGACAATCAACTCCGCCATTTTCAATTCCCGGGCAACAGGGTGGCACATTGTTGATGAGTATTTCCAGTCCTTGGCAATTGGATTTCAGTTTCAAATATTGATTAACTGACCCTATATACTCACCAATAACTGCTCGTCGTAAACTTATTTGTTCAAATTCGGTGAAAAGTAGATTTTTGAAGAGTTTATTTAAAATTTTGCTTTCTACTCCTTCGTAAAATTGAAGCATTCACTGACTCGGATCACAAATCACGTGACCAGTTCATTCATATTAAATAGGTTGTAAACATTCTACGGAATATGTAAACAATTAATTATGCACCAATCAGATCGCTGTATTCAATTTGAACGCATGCGCAACCAAATCAGCAGACACAGCTGAGGACCTCGTGATAATAGGCGCATGGCTTGGATTTGAAAAGAAAAATTTCCTTGTCGACAACAAAAAAAGGGTTGAACGTTTGTTTTTTCGAAGGTAAGAATTATTTTTATTTCAGCATAAACGGGCTAATCTGTTACCCTTTTGGAAATTACGGAATTTTGATAAACAAATGGGTGAATTTGCCTGAACCAGTTAATTGGTCAATAATTGCCTTATCAACAGTTAGTTTCATTCCGTTAATTCCCACATTTCAGCAATTATGTAAGAATGTAAGCTCAACAAATATAATTAAGGCCAACGATGGATCAGAATTGTTACTGGTGACGCGTCAAATGACATTC
The DNA here is from genome assembly GCA_963580285.1 of Lucinisca nassula. Taxonomy (NCBI): domain Eukaryota; kingdom Metazoa; phylum Mollusca; class Bivalvia; order Lucinida; family Lucinidae; genus Lucinisca; species Lucinisca nassula. The sequence continues at coordinate 140,550,459 of OY757013.1, forward strand.
ATACACCAAAGAAAGATAACACAAATTACGGATTTAAGGCCCAGGCTTCAAGATTGATATCTTGGCTTAGGCTCTGCTTTCGAATGTGGTCACACTTCAAGCAATACGGATTAAAGGCCCAGGCTGACGAAATGTGGGCTCATTTCTTTAGAATTTATCATTTTCCCAAAAAATGTGGTCCCATCTCTATATAGGGATGGGACCACATTTTGGGGGAAAATGATAAATTCATGGAGAATCTAAAAAATGTGGTCTCATTTCTCTGGTGTGTTTTCTGTAAAATTTATCATTTTCCCAAAGAATGTGGTCCCATCTCTATATAGGGATGAGACCACATTTTTGGGGTAAATGATAATTTCATGGAGAATCTAAAAAATGTGGTCTCATTCCTGTGGTGTGTTTTTCTATAACATTTATCATTTTACCAAAGATTGTGGTCCCATCTCTATATAGGGATGGGACCACATTTTTGGGGTAAATGATAATTTCATGGAGAATCTAAAAAAATGTGGTCTCTTTCATTATGAATGAGACCACATGTTGCCAGCCTGGGCCTTTAATCCGTATTGCTTGAAGTGTGACCACATCCGAAAGCAGAGCCTGGACCAAGACATCATTCTTGAAGTCTGGGCCTTAAATCCGTAACTATCAGCCTCTGCCATAAATCCCGAGACCAAAAGTGTGAGGTTGACCCGTTTTAACTGTAAATGTGAAAATTGTGGTCACAGCAAGTAATAGGAATGAGACCACATTTTTTTCAGCCTGGGCCTTTAATCCGTATTGCCTGAAGTGTGACCAAATTCGACAGCAGAGCCTCAGCCAAGAAATCATTCTTGATGCCTGGGCCTTAAATCTGTAAAGTGTGTTCTCTGTCGATGTCCTTTTGTCAAGCACTGAATATAAGTGAAATATTCTTGCAAGGACATTCAAAATCAAAGAATTAACTGAATAAATAACATTTGTATTCATATTTGTAACTTACACCTGTGGTGTGTTTTTTTAATATATTATTTTTTCCAGATTTCATGCATAGAATAACTATTTCTTCAGTACAAATTAACAACTGGTGGTAGATGTGACCATGGACCTACAGCTAGGGTCATGCAGAGACAGGACATCGGTATATTCTATCTCTATATAACCTTATAGCTGTTGGCATGACATCGAACTGCCATACAAAAGAATCAGTATCTTAGCACCTGGATAAAGTGATGTACTACAACATAAAAGTGTTTAAAATTAACTTTGTTTCTTACAGGTGACATTTTACTGCTTTTGGCTACGATAGAGTATAGGTGGTTTACCGTGTTGATATTGGGGAGGAACTTGATCATCACAGGGATAGAATTGGCTAATCTTGGTGATAAGCAGAGGAAAGAGAGGTGATCCTTTATTGTTCCAGCGAAACATCACTTCATCCAGGTGTGCTGGTAGTTGTTCTAGGGTTGAACCACGCATTCTTTTAAAGACTGCCTTTGAATGAGACCAAAAGGACTCGATGTTCTGTGTGTGGGCCTCCGTGACCGGATCGATGAAATTCTGACTATGGTTTACAGTAAGATGCCTATAACCCAATGTATTAAGAGAGTTATAGGCAGCCCACTGATCAGAGATAATGGTTGTTCCTGGTAAAACAACACGCTGAATAATTGGTATTAATTCAGCGGCAGTGCGGCTATGTACAACATTGAGGAACACTTTACCAGTATCCCGCTGAATAATACCAAAAATCCAGACGTTTGTTTGATTGACCCTCCCCCGGTTATATTTGCGCTTATTTCCCCATTTGCTTTCATCCAGTTCAACTATGGAATTTGGACCCCCCAGCCGAATTGGTTCTTGAAGTAGACACCTGGACATTATGTCTCGATAATAGTTGAACCAGGTAAAAACTGTGTTCCTGCCCACCTGACCACGGAGCATAGAGATTGTTTGAGATGCCGGGACATTATTTGCAAACAAAAACAGAATATGGAGATAGACCGACAACGAAGAGCGTTGGCCCTCCCAGAAACTTCCTTCTCTAATAAATCCTTTACGAAGACACGATGGACATCTCCATATGTATGTGTCACCAATAAGAGCATCTGTCCTTTGTGACATCCACAATTGACAGCTTTCGCAAAACTTTCCATCTTTCAAGAGGTTGTTTTTGCGGAAGAAGTCAATTGTAGTGTCAATACTGCTGGTGATTTGACCCATCTCTGTCAAAGAAATGTCCATGATGCTGTTTTGGGTGAACACTGAATAAGTGAAAAATTCTTAAGGGCTGTAAAACACTAGAAAATATACTACATCAAAAACAGTTACTAATGCAAGACAGTCATGCCTGTAATTGAATGAATAAAATGTGAATGTGCAGTTTAAAAAAGTAACTTTAAAAAATCAAGCTTGACAGGATTAAGGAGTTCATAGTGAGCAATGTGTAAAGTCTTGACTGGTTAGTAGTTGACTAGTGGGTTAGTTCTGTTAGTTCTGGTTAGTAAAGTAGAAAGCTGGTTAGTTGTGGACTTGAGGGTTGAGGGCTGACTTCTCCTTGTTTAGGGTCACTGAAAGTAGAATACAAGGAACCTTTTAAACAATGCACATAAAATAGCTATTCTTATTATTAAATTTCAATATCTCCAACTTGTTAAAATGGAGATATAAAAATTAGTGTGATTTTTAGATTGTGTACCCCAAGAATAGGTTGTGGGTGCTCGTTAAAACTGCCTCATTGAGGCGGTTCTAATGAGTACCCACAACATATGCCTTGGAGCAAATAATAAATTGAATACCCCTTTAAACGCCAATTCTGTGTGTATGAAGTGGGGTATAGGGGGAATGCTTGATGTAAAGTGTGCTTTATTCTGGTCAAATTTAGGGAGGTTTTATGTGGAAAGAGTGGGATTAATAGCATGATATTATTTGGCATTGTGAAATTAAAACATGTGTCGAAGGATAAACCAGGAGAAAGGATTTATATTATGTCAAAGTAAGTAACATTTATATACCTCTGCAGTCACAGAAAAATTCTTGGTAAGAATCACTCTCAAGCTGTTCTTCAAACAAGCTTACGGCTTCTCTGAGAACTCTTCGTAGCAGTGGCTCAACTCCTATGATTTGGGGGGCATATCTATAAGTCATGTGAAATGGAACAAAACTGTTAATGTAGGGAAGATAAACTAGCACATTGATGACATTCCTTCTGCATGCAGCTCCATGATTTATCCTTCGGGACATACGAAGACTGATTTTGTAAAAGACACAGCATCTGCTAGTGTGATAAGGGAAGAAACAGGTGAAGCCATTATCCATCGCTAAATTCGCATGTTCATCTTCCGCGTCATCCAGTTCATCCTTCGAAATAACATCTTTAGAGGGTAAACCACAGTCTGAACAAAATTGCTCCTTTGACTTGAGTAATGGTAATGGCAATGTTTTACAGAAATCTGAGATGGTATATGGCAACGACTGAAATCCCCCCAGACAGGTCCTATCTGCACAGCACTTGTTAAGGCTTGTCATATATTCAGGAAATGATGCCAACCCAATAATTCTTTCAGACATTGTGACTTACTTCCTTCAGAATTTAATTCTTTTTAGATTTCTTGTTCAAAGTTGATAGTTCTATTCCAGTTCTTGCTATGTTTTTTGTTAAAATGTTTGATTTGTTGTTTTCTTTTCTTTATTTGTTGTTTCTGTTTTTGTTTTGTTTTTAAATGCCGGAGGAACTGGCTGTTTTACTACGATTTGTTGTTATAGTAAATTTACGCACCGTGATTGGCTACAAAACGTTATTTTCATTGTTGTAGTCATGGCGCAGAAACATTTGTTACACCTCGGACTTTTTTATATTAGATTCAAGGGTGGGAAAAAAGCGTGGGAAAATCACATACAAATAAGTAGCGTAACATTACCCGCCATGAGAAAGAAATGGGGCTTCAGATTGGGGAAATTTACAAATAATTTGACTTGTATATAACGATGACTATTTTGTATTCAAGTTGGACTTTCTATTTTAATTTTTGTTTTTAATTGTTGGCTTTGTTATTTACCATTCGTTGGGTTTTTTAAGTTCAAGTTTCACGTTACTTACCTCTTGTTTATTTCTCTCTGATGCATGCACATATCTTCTAATAGAACCATCTAGGTACTCGTACCTATTATTCGTCACGTTGTAGGCATACAACCCCTTGTAATTTTTTTCTGGTAAGAGTTTGAAAAGAGCGGTAAAATGACGATAAGCAGCCTCATCACGACCAAGACCCATCAGTCTTGCCCAGTCCATGAACATTTCCGGGTTCATTCCATTCACTATCACAAAAGTGGCAAGCAAAATACGTTGAAAATGTTTGACACCCTGGGTCCAGAACATCCTTCTTATCTTAATGGGCCACTTGCTTGCATCTCCTATAATCTCCTGGATGTCCCGCCAGCTTTCGTATATCTCCCTATTTCGAGACATATTCGATCTTAGATTTGTACAAAGAGACCGGTAGCCGTAGTAGGAATACCATATAAGGACTTGTTTATATTGTAATGTTATAGCAACAACTGGTCTTTGAAAAAAAGAAAGGCATGGTTAATGTTTAGGTTTATTCATTTACGATAAATGTAAAATACATGCATACAAATAGGTTTTTAGCCAGATGTAAATGTGTTTTTTTTTTGTTTTTTTTTTTTTTTTTTAATGTTCTACTTTTATTTGTTTATCTTACATTTTATATATTTAATTATATAAATGCATGTTGTTAATAAACATAAAAGAAATTACGTAAAAAAAATAAAAAAGAGAAAAAAAATGGTTTTCGTTGATTGTCCTTGCTTCGCAGGAAAAAACAGTAAATCACGTGATATGCAAATATGCCGTAATTTACTGTAAACGTTCTATTCACGAGTCACGATCTTCCTTCTTTCATTCGTTAACAAATAACGGATAATAACACTGCTGTTGCGGGGAAAAAAATAATTAATAGCCGCAACACAGTTAAAATGCACTATGATAAGTGATAGATACATTGGATATCGTCTTTCTAAATATTTCAAGAAGGTATAATGTTGTTGACTCGGATAGAACGAAGAACAAAAATTATCGTAAAACAGGAGTTGTGTACCTTATTTTCCGCGCGCTTTTCAGAGGGCGCCTTGTGCAATTGCTTTCTTCCATGTCATTAAGGCACGTCGTGTCATAGAAGATGGCGGATGTTGAAAAATGTCTTGTCGTCAGTAGAAGTCTGGAAATGTCGCTGTCATGCATTGGATATGATTGGTAAGTTGTTAAAAACCTCATATTATGACAGTAAAATAATTACTTATCATTTGTCAGGGCCTGTCTTTTCTCGTCCTATTTCTTGAACCGAGAACGAAACCAAAATTTGGCGATTTTTAGCAAAACAACTACCGATTAAAATACGGCTGACCCCAGTGTTGTTTGAGGCGCCAGGATACGAAAAATACTCAGTGTGGACACATTCTGTAGGTCTCGCTGATGAGATGAGATGTCCATGTTTAATTTGATACCAAATTTGTCTAATTTTGACCACTCTAAAGGCACGAAGACCACATTGGACCCACAAATTAAACTTATGCCACACATGTATTCAAGCAGATACCTTACACATGCTATCAGCATGTACTATCAAGCATGATCGCCATTCATATATATCTGCATTAATACATCCGACGTGTACCTGCCTTAAAATAGTTGACTCGCATCTGCCCCAACATAGGCTATGCCACAATATAGGCTATGCCACAATATAGGCGACCTGAATCTGCCTTAGTATGTGTAACGCGGATTTGCCTCAATGTAGGTGACTTGCATTTGCCTCAATATAGGCGATGTGTGTTTGCCCCAATGCAGGGTCAGTGTGTGTAATATGAATTGCCTCGATATAGGCGACGAATCTGCCTCAATATATGGGAGGTGATTCTGTCTCAATACGTGTAGTGTGTAGGTGCCCCACTGATGGTGAGTTGCATCTGCCTCAATATAGGCGACGTGTGTTTGCCTCAATATAGGCGATGTGTGTTTGCCTCAATATAGGCGATGTGTGCCCCAATGTAGAGTCAGTGTATGCAATATGTATTTGCCTCGATATAGGCGACGAATCTGCCTCAATGTACTAGTATGCGAGGTGTGCCTGTCTTAATGCGTGTGGTGTGTATGTCGTATTGTGCGTGGTGTGTATATATCAATGTGTGTGGAGTGTATCTGCCCCCAATGAAGGTGTTTCACATCTGCCTCTATAAAGGCGACGTGAACCTGCCTCAATGTGGGCGACGTACGTAAATATGCGGACCTTTCTGGAAAACTATTAATAAACCCTTAATAATTCAATATTGTGAATTTATAAGAACAATGGGAGTATAGAATAATTAAACCTGCGCCAACTTTGCCTGAATACGAAATAATGAGAGAGAATAGGTCTTCGCCTGTATAGGCGACCGTACAGATACTAGAGAGGTGGGGTAAGTTTTTGTAAACAGATAGATTATGAGACCTGTTCTGGGCCTTTCATTGCCTTGATTAAAGGCATTGTGCCACAATCTAGGCTCAGATAGTCAGTCAACCCCAATCTAGGCGAGCTTTCTCCAATCTGGGCGATCTTATCTCCAATCTGGGCGATCTCTGTTCCAGTCGTTCTGATTTAGGCGAAGCCTACCAGTCGGTTGCTATCATCGACAACAACAGAGATTCTGCGCCTGCGCTCCCTTTTATAGTCTGGAGCGCAGGTGACGCAGGTCTCCAGGAATTCTATCGTTTGCATGTTCTGGAACAGAGAAAGCGGTAACCAGCCTTTTCAAAGCACGCGCTGAAATGCGTCAGCAAAACAAAAAGAAGCATTCGGAACTTTCGGCACCTACGGTTTACACCCATATAATGTCTACGAACGGCAACATTGAGAAATAAAGTTTTTGACAGGAATAAATGGAAAATATGGCTAGCAAACTAAAGTAAACAAACTGTTAGCGGTAAGCTTAGTTCAGTTCAGCTTTCCACTCATAATTTAGCGGAGGATTCAGCATGTCAAAAGATATTTACATGACAAATGTCGGGCAAAGTTGGCACACATTCGAACCGTTCGCCTCTGTCATTCAGACAGAACATCGATGTATCAAGTTGCAAAAAGATAGAAATTAACAGAGAATAGGCAGACGCCGTTACAACAACTCCCTACCCTGAAAGGACATGGACCCCATGTAGAAGGCTATGTAAGTATACGGCTTGGAAAGTAGGTTAACATTATACTGATATCTTATTGCCTGTTCTAGAACAATTTCAAAGGGAGGCAACTGGCTATTATTCTGTTACCTTACAGACATCAGTGACAAACTCTGCAAAAATAACATTACATAGTGTTTACAGAGCAACAAGTTTGCAACAAAGCACATATTAGAATGGATTTTCAATTAATGTCATATTGTAAAACATGAGACATATTAAACATTACATGAGCATAAATATAGCGTAGTTTGGACAAAATGTAAATTTAAAATGCAGCTGTATCTGAGATACATCAATATTTGTTTTGTTTGATTAGAGGTTTAACGTCCCCGTCAACACTGTATAGGTCACTTTGGAGACATTGCTTCCAGCCCCGTGGGACTTTGAACAGACACTGAGATGAAATGACATCTCAATGAAACCAACAGGGTTTATGAGCATCTGCGGTCCGACTCGCACGGCAGACTTAGATCCTCATAAGTGGTTTACCAGTACCCGTGTGCGGTCGGCCCCAACTGTGCATGGAAGCATCATGCATCCCACATAGGTGGAGGCTAAAATACCTCAATTTGAATTTGAAATGTTAAATACAATGAACTTGATAAAACAGTCTCAACAAACAAATGCATATTCATTATATATCTCCAATTTCCGATCTCTTCTGGGGGAAGGCAGTGACAATTAAAATTTTCAAAATACTTAACCAATGCTATCTACAAGATGCACCCTCTTGATTGCAAATGAACTGCACAGATGGCCAGTACAAGTTCACTCAAAACCAAGGTAGGTTAGACTGGTGGTGCCTCATACTTTTTCAACAATATGAAACACTGTCCTTTTCATCAGATATCATAAAATTAGAAATGAATGTTAAAATATCATTTGAACATGTACTGTCACTACATCTCTTGTAAATATCAATATACTAATACAACATATGCCAAAGAGTCAATCATATTATCAAATACAATCATATAATGATAAACATTGTAAAATGGGGCGAATCCTTTCAAATTCGTACTCATATTTTGGCAGTTTGTACCACAAAAACCTTGTTTAATACTCAAAATTTATGGGAAGGGGTCCTGAGAGGGACATATTTGATCAGCCCCTAATCAGTTTTATTTGTAGATGAATTCCTATCTGGACATTTTTCTTGCCCAAAAGGCAAAGATTGCAAATATTTTGATAATAGTTAACACTCAAAGCTCCAAGCAGAACTCAGCAGACAACATGTTCTAGAAAGAGTTATCCTCCTTAATCCACTCATCATCTTAGAGAAAACAAGACAACATTTCACGCAAATTATCAGCATAACAGACAATTCACATGCAATGCAAAGCCCAATATACTCCTGCAAAAACAAAACAATGTAAATAAACATGTTCTCTGTGGCAGCTGCCATTAGTGCCCCAAGGGTTAACCATATCAAAACAACAAACCCCTGAATCATGAATGACCCTAAAAATGGGAGTCCCCGGAATCCCCGACGGAAAACCCTAATCATTGATCACATTACATATTTTCATGAAAACCATAGAAGTTGCATTTATATAGAACCATTCAATAATAATTTATGTAAAGTTTGCTATATGACAGCCACGATGCACTCATAGCTAAGTTCCCCTTCTCAAAATTTCAAATGCATACAATATTGAAATGCCAGTCTCAAAGCTTCAGACAAGGTGCTTTTTCTCTTTGAAAATTACTGACATTCCTCCTACTTCCGCACAAAACACACCGCCGGTACCCTTAAGTGGCGCCTCTTCGAGGCACCTCTAAAGAGCACCCACAACACATGCCTCCGCGCAGATGCAGGAAAAATACTATTTGGATATCCCCTCCTATCTGAGGCATTGAGTCTGCCATAACTCTGACGAGTAGAAGAAAACGTGTTTTACAAATAACTTTCATCATTAAGTACCTTAAATTCTTAAAAAGCAAACTATTACATCAAATGAGTAAAGCATCATTGATCACTTTTCCCCACTATCATCAAAACAGTGTTGATTACTCAACTCATATTAGATGAGAAGCGAAAGCAATACATAAAGCAGTCATAGTAAGCCAAAAATTCAGAAGCCTGTGTAGTGGACAAGCTACTAACCCCAAAACCAGAGATGCTAGGATCTGCAAGCCATAGACAAATCCCCATATGACCTTAGATATTGATTGGATGTAAAATTCTAACACAGACACAAGTAAAATTGAATGCCATATTTCAAGTGATTTCCAGCATGATTATTCTGTAGTTACATAATATACAAATATGCCTTTACCATTACAGATAAAAAGGTGCTGAAGTACTTAACAGTCAATAAATACGACCTGAGAGCTAGACAATGATGCATGAAGGTAAATATTATCAGTTATTCTTAGAAAAATTACCTTGATTGATGAAGTGTTTCCTTTTAATACAGTAAAATTCCCTTATTAATACCACATTTGGGACTGTTCACTTGTGGTCTTAAAGGCCACTTTTGAACAGTTCCAAAGTTGATCTCCTATTATTAGAAGCAGGGTGCAGAAAACACAAACTAAGGATAACCAAAAGAAGCTTTAAAAAGCAGAATTAGTCTGAATTTTAGGTGGTCTTAATAGCAGAATTTCACTGTACATCAAATGATCTTTAAAACATGTAAATAAAAAGTTCTGATACACTTTTCCTAAAATTTAACTAAACTAATTCCTAGGTCTTCTTCATCTGGGATGGTACGCGATAATAATGTCATTAGTTTCTGTTGAGGCTCTTCTTTAGATGTCCATTCTCATATTAATTTTATTAGAATTTTATTAAATTACTTAATGTGCGTAGAAATTTAATTTTTTGGGAAATGATTAAATTAAACTGAAGTGCGCGTAGAAATTTCATTACTTAGATAATTATTAAATTAAACACTTAAGCGCGTATCGCGATTCTTCATCTGTTTCATCCATCATGGTTCAGCTTTCTTAGACCATTATGTATGGTCTACCACATTCTTAGTTCATGTGTATAACATAAACTACCTACTCCATTCCATAGATTTCTGCAAGTGCTTTGAGACGCTGCTTTACAATTTTCTTTAGCCCTCTGATGCAGTAATATTGGCATTCAACTTTCAGCTCCTGTAGATATTTCACTTCCCTTGGTAGAATAGTTGGGCTGGTTATTGTACAGTCATTCCTTAAATAATTGAGGATAATTTTAAAGTGGGAGGGGTCTCTATCTATAAAAAGAAAGTTTCCTTTTGGAATGACAGGTGACCTGCTGTTAAAGCACTTGGCAAGTAAACAGTTGGGATCCTTATTGAGCGCCATTCTTGTGGTTTCAAAGCGCACCCCACCGACATTCGGTACCACATGTTTTCTTGAATTGTTTTTAAATATTCAAGTTTTTCATCCTCTTCTTTATTTATTTCTTCGCTTACATCTAACTGTACATTTACTTCTCGATGTTGTGTTCCTTACTTTTGTGTCTTTTCCTACTTTGCTCCTCTGCCTCGCATTCTCTAATTGTGCTGTCCTCCATATTTTCATTTGTTTCTATTTTTTTTTTCTCTGCTTTCTGTTGTTTCTCTAATTCCTTCTTTTCTGCTTTCTCCAAAGTACAACCTAACACATGTTCTTCAACTATTTTCTCCATTTCTTCTGTAATTTCTGGACCTACTATTTCTTCAACCTCACTTCTAGCATTAACTATTTCTTCTGACACTACATCCTCTCCTTCCTTCATTTCTTTTTCTATCACCATCTCTTGAATATAATTGCTTGCATGTTCAGCAACATTGTCAATTCCTTCCTCTGCAACTTCTTGTACAGAGGATTCTGTAATGCTAGCAACGGCATTTACAGTCTCTTGAAAGTCATACTGTGCAGAGATTCGGAGTGGTGTGAGGCATACGCTAGCACTGAATGTATGGTTCATTTCATTTAAAATTGTATCTAATGTTGCAGCTCCTTCATATTCTGTATTTTTACTTTTGTCACATTCTTGTTCCTTGTTTGTCTCAATTTGGCGTTCTTTCTTGCCATTGTGTTTGTCCATTTTGCTTATCATCCCTACACTTTTACCTTCACTTGCTTCTTTTGCCATTATCTCCTTTGTACAGTCTTTCTCATTTTTACTATCTTTCTTATTTCTTTTGATGCTACTTCCTTCTGTTTTTCTACTTTTCAATTTCTCAATTTCATTTCCATTCTTATCCTTATGTTGCTTATCACCTGTGATTTCTGTTTGTCTGTCTTTCACTTTGTCCTTTTTAGTTTCTCTCTTTTTATCTTTATCTACCTTATCACTATGACCTTCCTTATCTTTAACAGTCCCTACACTCAGTTGATCCTTTTTCTCTTTTCAGCACCACTGTTTCTTATTTTGTCTTTCTTAGCTTCAGTTACATTTTCTTTCCTTTTCATATTTTCATTGTGTGTCTCAATCTCTTTACTTTTGGTTTCTTTTCTCATATTTTCTTTGTCCGTACTCTTTTCTGCTCTCCCCTTTTTCATTTTGTCTATTTCAGATTCTTTCATTTTCTCCTTTTCCTTCACATAACTCTTCTCCACATCTTTGGCCTTTACACTATCTATATCACTTTTCTCGTTTTTGTCTTTCTTATTTCCTTCAGGTATTTGTGTTTGTTTCACTCTTTCATTACTTATTTCTTTAACCACTTTATCCTTTCTGTGTTCCTTTTCTTTTTCCTTTTCACAACCTTCCTTAATTTCATCTCTTTTGCCTTCACATTGATTTAGTTCATTCTCAATAATGTCACATACATCATCATTGTAGTCTAAATCTATTTCTGAACTTATTTCAGAGCCTGATCCACTGTCAGATTGAGAGGGACTACATTCAAGATCTGCCAGGAGAGGTGTATCTGATGTGGTTGTAACCTCCTTCCTGGGAACTTTTACAGGTGGCTCCTCAATGAATACTGCTCCTCAATGAATATTGAATCTGGCTCTTCAAGTGGTGGCACAGACAGTACTGACGATCCCCTTTTCTCCTTCCTAGGTCTGGGTATCCTAGGTGAGTCATTTACTTTCTGTACCACTGACCTTACACTGGGGAATGGACTTTCAGATTCATCCAAATCCTTCAACCGCTCAACGTACTTCCATAGAGTGTCCTGTCTTTCTTTGATGAACTTAATCATCATCTGTCTGGCTTCCTCACCCCGCACACCGGTCTCTCTATGTATGTAGAGCATGTCTGCTTCCCTCACATTACAGGAATGTTTATAGTTCCTCATCTGGAAAAGCATCTTGCACACAGAACATTGGTAGCCTATGCCCGTGTGCTGTCCCTGCAGATGACGCTGGACCTCATACCGTCTTCGGAAGAAGTGGTTGGTGCATATTAGGCAAAGGTAGTTGTATCCTTGAAAAATATAAGAACACATATTTACCACATGTCCGCTATCACTTCTGGTGCGATTATGATGTGATATCAGGTACCAATACTGGTCAGACATTACGCTAGGCAGCACGAAACACGGTCATTGTTCACTCAATAACCACAAGTGCTATTGTGCTCTAACTAGACACCAGCTGTATTTTTATCTAATTATGTGTCGATTCGGAACGGGCATCATATTTCAGCCTCCAATTTCTCACAGCTTAATTTACCTTTACTTTCACATTTTCTATTTCAGGCAGAATCAGCTTGAAGAAACACGGTCTGAGCCACCAGTAATCAAGCAAACCAACTGATGAACTGACCCTCAAGAAGTCATGCTCTTTATCTAATAAGCTATGTTAACAAAGACATTACTCTCTGCCGACTTGTAAAATATGCAACTATGACATTCAAACTTACTACTATTCTACACAAACAATGGTAAACCACACTTAAAGTAAAAAGAAAACATGGTAGAATGACAATTATGGTGGTATGGCAATATCTCTTAAGTGGTATTGTCAACAATTATTTACATAGAAAAATATATCAGTGCAGTAGCATGTCATAACCAAACCTACTTACATCATTGTAAATGTAAGTAATAAACGAAGGCAAAGGCATGTGTCAGTGAGTAATCATCATCTTTTATTTTTTTTTTTTTATTTTTTTTTTTTTTTTGATTTATCTTTCTTTTTTTTTTTTTTTTTTTTGTACAATTATTCATAAAGAGAGTGATGTTCTAAGAGGATAGGGATAGAAAAGAGTTGATATTTTCAGGTAGTTGGCACAGGTTTTCATCATAAATTTGTATTTTTAGATGTTTTGATATTAGTTATAAATGTTAATATGCATTGTTACATGCTTTTTATAATAAAGCCATTTGTTGTGTTTACTTCTTTTACTATTGATGCCTAAGTTTTGTTTTACTTTTTATCAAACCATTCCGGTTTGTCCTCCCCTAAATATAGCTTCAGCTTATCGTGATGCACAATAATGGGTTTTGCCTTCGGTCCCGACTGAATCCTGAACAGAACATCATTGAGACGCTCAACCACAACCATCGGTCCTTTACACGGTCTCTGAAGTTTAGGGTTGTAACCTACTTTACGTTTAGGATAATAGTACCGAACAGCATCCCCAACCTTGAACGGAATTTTGTGCACTTTTAGGTCATACCTCTTTTTCATGCTTTCACTAGAAAGATTAATGTGCCTTCTAGCAAAATCATGAACATCTAAAAGTTTCTGCTCCAACTGATAGGCATGGTCAGTTGCACACAACCTGTCATCTGCAGCAGGTCTACCAAGGGTAAGATCCACAGGGAGAGTCAGTTCCCCACCAAACATCATCATTGCAGGTGACACCCCGGTAGACTCATGAACAGATGATCGGTATGCCAACATAAGCAAAGGTATGTTTTCATCCCAATCATCTTGCTTTTCTGAAACATACGATGAAATCATATTTTGGATAGTACGGTTGGCTCTCTCAACCATGCCATCAGATTGGGGCCTCCGGACAGTGGTCCTGGTTTTATCGATCCCCAGAAGTCTACATACTTCCTTAAAGACCTTTGACTCGAAATTTGTCCCTAAATCGGTATGAAGTTGCAGTGGAACTCCAAATACAGATATAAATTTGTTCACCAATTTTGAAGCCACATAAGTTGCTTCCTGAGTTTTTAATGGTATTGCATCAACCCATTTAGTAAAATAACAGGACACCACCATTAGGTAGCGGTGACCCTTATTCGATACTGGATAAGGGCCACAGATATCTAACCCAATACGTTCCATCGGATAGCCGACATTGTATTGACACATAGGTGCCTTAGCATTTCTGTAAGGCTGCTTCCTGGCACCACAGGTCGAACAAATCCTGCACCAGTATGATACGTCCTTATACATACCATACCAGTAAAACCTTTTTCTAATTTTATCATAAGTTTTTCTCCTGCCCAGGTGTCCAGCAGTTATATTATCATGTAAATGTCGGAAAGCTTCTTTCCTCAAAACAACTGGTAAAAGGAAAAAGTATTCAACATTGCTACCAACATCACTTAAGCGTTTCTTATAAAGAATGTTGTCTCTTAGTTCTATTGTATCCCTTTCATGCCAATAGGTCTTAATTTCAGGGCAGAATGGCGCCACTGTAGACCATACAGGTTTTTCACCCTCCCTTTTCCATTGGATAAGGAGTTTTAACGCAGGGTCATTTTCCTGCTTCAATTGAATGTTTTCCTGTGTTAGATCACAACATGTCTCATCACATGAAGAGGTGGATTGGCCAGATCCACCAGGTTGCTGACTTGTATTCCTACCAACTTTTCTATTGCAAGTGCTGTATATACATCCTTGATTATTTTGAAAGCAGTCTAGGCTTGTGGTGTTTGTACTCATCGTACACATATGCTCACAAGGACACCATGGCTTGTCACTTGTAGCCTTTACTACAGTTGCCACGCCAGCATGAGCAACACACTGTCTAACCTGAGAGTCTCCATTTTCGAACAAACACCCAAACAAAGACTCGCCTTCAAAATTATCTAACCAATCTTCAGTATCATGTGCTGCAGTTTTACAGCAAATTATATGACGACTGTTAAAAATTTCGTGAGTTTTTGCGTCCACCCCATCACACACAGAATTAAGCGATGCATGTGTGAAGTGCGGAACCCCGATCTGGGACATTCCATGTGACATCTCCGGAGAGAGCACCTCAGCTACTCTAGGTCCTAAACAAGTGGTAGGTTGATCATGTCTACCACAGAATTTGTCGTCATTATAAGTGGGCCCATGATGTTCAGGATTTTCGTCCTGCTCATCACACAAATCATTTGTTTGGACGGTACCGTCACCAGGCTGCACAATATAGGAGCCGTTCCCATCATTAGGTCGACTGACCTTATTGTCTTGCCCAGTAATAAGTTGAGTGACTTTTTCGTCACCTTTTAAGTTGCCTCCATTTGAAGCAACACTCAACACAGCACTTACATCTCCTACTAATTTATTTGATTGTGTCACCTTTGCAGGAAGATTTCTCTTCTCATATCTATCAAAATATTTGCAGTTATTATTGTGGCATGGTCTACGTGACAATGAATCAGCGTTGTTATGTACCCTGCCTGCCCGATGTATAACTGAGAATGTGTATGTGGACAGGGTCTCGATCCAACGAGCAATTTGCCCCTCACAGTTTTTAAATCGCATGAGCCATTGCAAAGACCCATGGTCGGTCCTAACTGTGAAATTTTGACCAAACAAGTAATGATGGAAGTGTTTTACTGCTATGACCACAGCAAGTAGTTCTTTTCTGGTTGTGCAATACTGTCTCTCAGAGCGGGACAAACATTTACTGAAATTGCATATAACTTTTTCTTCACCATTTTGTATCTGTGACAAAACCGCCCCTATACCTACATTTGAAGCATCGCAATCAAGAAGGTAGGGCTGTCCTTGAAGTAATGGGTAACTGAGAATCAGTGCACTGATTAATAAGTGTTTTATGGTGTCAAAGGCATTTTGACACTGCTCAGTCCAAGCAAATTGCGTGTTCTTTTCAGTCAACCTGTTCGAAGGTTTACAAATAGTGGCAAAATTTGGTATAAATTTTCTGTAGTAGGACGCCAAACAAACAAATTGCCTAACTTCAGTTGCAGATTTTGGCTGTGGCCATTCTTTTACAGCTTGTATTTTTGATGGGTCTGTAGATATACCTTCTTCAGACACTTCGTGCCCAAGAAAACTAACCTTTTGCACAGCAAACTACATTTCTTTCGGTTGAGTTTAAGGTTAGCTTTCTTGAGTCTTTCCAGGACCACTTTTAAATTTTCTAGATGCTCTTGGAAGGTTTTTGAGAAAACTATAATGTCATCTAAATATATTAGCAAGACAAGGAAAGTAAGACCAGCAAATACCCTCTCCATGAGGCGTTCAAATACACTCGGAGAATTTATCAAATCAAATGGCAAAACACGCCACTGCCATAAGCCGCTGCCTGGAATGGAGAATGCAGTCTTTGGTCTATCTTCCTCAGCTATGCTCACCTGGTGGAAACCACTTTTTAAATCTAAGGTTGAAAACCATTTTGAGCCACCAAGAGCATCTAAGGTGTCATCAATTCTTGGTAAGGGGTGACTGTCAGGTACTGTTAATTGATTTAATCGCCGATAATCTATACAGAACCTCGTGGTTCCGTCGCGCTTAGGTACCAAAACGGCCGGAGCACTCCACGCGGAATGTGATGGCTCAATTAACCCTTTTCAAGCCATAGCCTTGATTTCATTTTTAGCAAACTCCCTTTTAGCAAGCGGTATTCTGTAGGGTCGAAGTTTTACTGGCTTACATTCAGGTAAAGTTTTAATTGTATGTTCCACTAAATTAGTGCAGCCTAAATCATGAGAAGATTTAGAATATTGGTCCTTGTATTCGTACAACAAAGACTTCAAACTTTCTTTTTGTGACTCACTCAGGTTTGAAGAACTTTGAATGAGGAGCTCGTCAATATGAGAACAAGATCCTTCATTCAAGGTTGCATCAGTGCTACGACATTTGACATTCTCCAACTTTTCTGTTTCCACTGGCTCATATATAGCTGCTACTGTGTTTTTATATAGTTTGAAAGGCGTATCAGTCAAATTCATAATGCGCAATGGGACAGTGCCATTCTCAGGACTTACTAAAGTTCTTGCAATCAGTAATCCACTGCGGTCAACAAAGAATTCATTTGCTTCAAGGATACCTATGCTATCTTTGTCAATCCTTTCCAGAGGTCGGACCTGTATGATCATCTCACACTCAGGCGGTACTTCAACGCTCTCATGGATAGCGATCCGACAGCAGGTTCCAGTGATATCAGTACTGCTACGAAAACAAGTAATTTTCTCACTATTTAAGAGAAGATGGTTCTTACTTAAAAACATGTCACATCTGTGTTTTGTAAGAAAATCCATGCCAAGAATTCCATCATTTTTGACATCTGCAAATAGCACATCATGCAAGAGCTTTTGACTACCAATGGTAATTTCAACTTCAGTTTTTCCCAAAAATGGTTAGCTTTCACCTGTGGCAGTTACCAATTGCAAGTTTACAGGTGTCAAATCTGGCTGTGTTTCTTGTGGCAATCTCTCCAACAGGGTTTTACTTAGAATAGTGCAACATGAGCCAGTATCAACAAGTAAAGCGAGAGAATTGTCAAAAATACGGCCGGAAACCATCCTCCATGCTTCTAAGTGGTACTTCAGCGGGCCCATTTAATGGCGTCGGGTTGTGGCCCCCAAACCGACTGATTCCAGTTTCCCGGATTATTTCTATTTCTTACGTTATGAGGAAACTGTCGCACATTGCCTCCCCCATCTTTTGGCACGAAGTTATTTGCATCAGCATGCAGACTTTGTGTTGGGTGGTTTTGAAATTCAGTTGAAAACCTACTAGGATGTGAATTGTTGCCCCTGTTAAACCCAGCATGCCTTGGTTGAAAGCCATTAGATGGTGGAGGATTATTTTCATATGGCCTATTGTGCCTGTTGTTATTGCCTTGTATCTTTGCATTGGTGAAATTGTTATTATTTTTCGCAGGCCGATTGTGTGATTTAAGGTCATTCACCTGCTTTGTAAGCAATTCTAATGATTGTTCTAGTGCCTTTAAGTGCTTGTTTGACTCTTTGTGGTCTTCAATGTTGGCAAACTTACTGTCTACATCTATCTGACCAATTAACCTTGAACGCTGCTTATCAGCAATTTTATGGGATTCCAAACGCAGAGCAGTACGTTCGGCATCAGCTAAAGTTTTAGGACCAAGTTCTCTAACTCTCAAACGGATTTCAGAATCTGTTAATGCGTCAATGAAATTATCAACGGACAGGGTCTCGATCACCTCCATTGTAACACCAGGATAGGCCTGACGAACTAGTTTCTTGACGGACTGGGCCAACTCAGGAATAGATTCCCTCTTATTTCGAACCCTTGACTTTAACTGTGCTCTGTATATTTCTGACCGATTCACAGAACCAAATCTATTTGCCAGTTTTTCCACTAAGGTTTTGTAGTCTCGTTTTCCTTCATGATCAAGTTCACTTAGGATCGAGCGAGCATCCCCGGTCAAACAGTTTGCCAACTATAGAGATTTCTCCCTGTATTTCCAACCATTTATTTCACAGGTGATCTCATACTGTGAGAGAAATTCCTCAAAGTCACTAGAACCATTGAAATTTTGAGGTTTCATTTTGAAGTGTGAATTATCTTCTTTAGATTGTGAGTTACATGTGACATTTGTGTCACCAGAACCTACATTACTGCGCAGCGGTTGGGCCTCGGAGGAATGGACATTTGAATTATTACTACTTGGCATAAGGTCGGCAAGCAAATTGTTGAATTTGGAATCTACCTCACTGAGTTTTTGATTCATATGTTCAGTCAGACATGAGACAGTGTCTTTAACTATCTGACTCATTTTTGTCATTTCCGATTCCATTTTACTTTCTAGTAAAGACATTTGCAGTGTACTGGCTGAGCTTGCAACAGAACGCACATCATCAAATGCCTCATTACCAGTATTTTGTTGTGAAGTCGAGGGGGTATTTATTTTCTCTCCAGAAGCTAAATTATCTGAGTTATTTTCAGTGGTCATTGTTGTAGTTTTGCTAGATTTAAGTCTGTTCACTTCCAAAGCAGCAAAGACCGAACACCAGGATTTTATGAACAATTCAATTTATTAATTTCCCACTGGGGTACCACAAGGTGCAAAACTAACTCCTATGTTTTCCACTGGGATAACACAAGGTTCAAAACTGTCTCCTATGCTTTCCAATGGGGTACCGCAAGGTTCTAAACTATCTCATATGTTTCCACTGGGGTACCACAAGGTTCAAATCTATCCCCTATGTTTTCCACTGGGATACCACAAGGTTCAAAACTATCCCCTATGTTTTTCACTGGTATAGCACAAGGTTCAAAACTATCCCCTATGTTTTCCACTGGTATAGCACAAGGTTCAAAACTATCCCTTATGTTTTCCACTGGGATAACACAAGGTTAAAACTATCCCCTATGTTTTCCACTGGGGTACCACAAGGTTAAAAACTATCCCCTATACTATCCAACCAGAATACCACACTATAACCACATACCCCAAAATCAGCTCTTTTTACTTAATTATGAATCAGTAATGAAGCCGATACAAAATACTGTTGTGTTTAGTTTATACCACACCAGCATCTATTTATTCAACAATGTATCCCACTTCTGACACCAAATTACAACGGCACCACCTCGTCGAGCGTATAAGTGAAATATTTTGAATTGCCGGGAGGAGGTGACACGATTACAATGGGATTGTGTGAGTTCGACATGGGCCGTGCTCAAAACTACCTGGAAGAGAACAGACGAAGAACAATGTTCTGAAATATTTATGATTTATTAAATTAACTCTATTGTAGGCAAATATTTTATGATCTATATATTTCAAATACTGCTATTGGTTTAACAAAACACAAGTATAAGGCAGATTCTACTCATTATGCAAGCAAAACTCCATTAATTGCAGTTGTAGTTATACTTGAAAATATGACGTTATGAGGTGGGGGATATATATCTCGGTCTACAATAAATTGCAGTATCAGATTCTTAACCCAAGTTGTGCAGATATATATCTCGTACTTGTAAGTCAAGTTACAACAGTAGCAATATGGGTGAATGAGTTAATGTATGCACTTATGTATGCTGAAAACTGGAATTTGCAGTTGCACCTATAATGGATCTTGAACAACTGTTATACCACTTATGCTTAACAATACCTCAACACTTATAAATGGATACCTATAATATGAAAACCCTAGTTATTAAGTATGATTTCAGTTAAGTTTACCTGATGCATAATTTGATATAACCTTGGTAAACTATTTACTACAATGCTCCTTACTATTTGACAAATCGCCGATATTGTGGCAAGTTAACATCAACCAGGCTGCATGTAACACACATGTATTCAAGCAGATACCTTACACATGCTATCAGCATGTACTATCAAGCATGATCGCCATTCATATATATCTGCATTAATACATGCGACGTGTACCTGCCTTAAAATTGTTGACTCGCATCTGCCCCAACATAGGCTATGCCACAATATAGGCTATGCCACAATATAGGCTATGCCACAATATAGGCGACCTGAATCTGCCATAGTATGTGTAACGCGGATTTGCCTCAATGTAGGTGACTTGCATTTGCCTCAATATAGGCGATGTGTGTTTGCCCCAATGCAGGGCAGTGTGTGTAATATGAATTGCCTCGATATAGGCGACGAATCTGCCTCAATATATGGGAGGTGATTCTGTCTCAATACGTGTAGTGTGTAGGTGCCCCACTGATGGTGAGTTGCATCTGCCTCAATATAGGCGACGTGTGTTTGCCTCAATATAGGCGATGTGTGTTTGCCTCAATATAGGCGATGTGTGCCCCAATGTAGAGTCAGTGTATGCAATATGTATTTGCCTCGATATAGGCGACGAATCTGCCTCAATGTACTAGTATGCGAGGTGTGCCTGTCTTAATGCGTGTGGTGTGTATGTCGTATTGTGCGTGGTGTGTATATATCAATGTGTGTAGAGTGTATCTGCCCCAATGAAGGGTGTTTCACATCTGCCTCTATATAGGCGACGTGAACCTGCCTCAATGTGGGCGACGTACGTAAATATGCGGACCTTTCTGGAAACATATTAATAAACCCTTAATAATTCAATA
The DNA here is from genome assembly GCA_963580285.1 of Lucinisca nassula. Classification (NCBI taxonomy): domain Eukaryota; kingdom Metazoa; phylum Mollusca; class Bivalvia; order Lucinida; family Lucinidae; genus Lucinisca; species Lucinisca nassula. Next base: position 140,571,790 of record OY757013.1, read on the forward strand.
TTGTGAATTTATAAGAACAATGTAACAATGGGAGTATAGAATAATTAAACCTGCGCCAACTTTGCCTGAATAAGAAATAATGAGAGAGAATAGGTCTTCGCCTGTATAGGCGACCGTACAGATACTAGAGAGGTGGGGTAAGTTTTTGTAAACAGATAGATTATGAGACCTGTTCTGGGCCTTTCATTGCCTTGATTAAAGGCATTGTGCCACAATCTAGGCTCAGATAGTCAGTCAACCCCAATCTAGGCGAGCTTTCTCCAATCTGGGCGATCTTATCTCCAATCTGGGCGATCTCTGTTCCAGTCGTTCTGATTTAGGCGAAGCCTACCATTCGGTTGCTATCATCGACAACAACAGAGATTCTGCGCCTGCGCTCCCTTTTATAGTCTGGAGCGCAGGTGACGCAGGTCTCCAGGAAATCTATCGTTTGCATGTTCTGGAACAGAGAAAGCGGTAACCAGCCTTTTCAAAGCACGCGCTGAAATGCGTCAGCAAAACAAAAAGAAGCATTCGGAACTTTCGGCACTTACGGTTTACACCCATATAATGTCTACAAACGGCAACATTGAGAAATAAAGTTTTTGACAGGAATAAATGGAAAATATGGCTAGCAAACTGAAGTAAACAAACTGTTAGCGGTAAGCTTAGTTCAGTTCAGCTTTCCACTCATAATTTAGCGGAGGATTCAGCATGTCAAAAGATATTTACATGACAAATGTCGGGCAAAGTTGGCACACATTCGAACCGTTCGCCTCTGTCATTTAGACAGAACATCGATGCATCTAGTTGCAAAAAGATAGAAAGTAACAGAGAATAGCCAGACGCCGTTACAATATTTTAAGCAGAAATAAGAAAAATATCACAATTTTTCATCTTAAAATTTTCGTTTTTTTCGGCGGCAAAGTTTACAATATATATGTATAGGCGTGTTTTCGTAATGGATGGTTGATTGTCAAAAATGGGCGTGGCTAGATCAGCAGGATAAGGGATAATGAGAGACAAACATATATGACTAAACTGACCAATGTACGACACAATTGGCTTTTGGACTCTGAACAACTCTATCTTAGTCCAGAATTAGCATCTTTCCAGAACATGATTTAACCCATTTTGTCATGACCGAAACCCCAAAACGGGTACCCAGGCAAACAGTGCAGGCCCAGAACAGACGCCGCAGAACGCGGCGTCTGGTCAGGGCCTCCACTGTTTGCTAAAAGTTCAGTCATTTTCCAAATAAATTTTGATGAAAACACAACCTGACATCCCTAAATTTTGAAATGAACCCTGCTATATATAACCAGGAAGATTCCATTTTGGTACAAAAAGGGTTAACTTTGCTGCAGAAAACGTCAAATGCTTGGCTTCACATCCAAGAACACAAAACAACATGAATATTTAACTTATTACTTCAGATGCTCACTTGAGTTAACCATGTATGGAAAAAAGCCCTAGCTATTGCAAAAGCACGTCAACAATTTTCAGCTGTGTTTCAGAAATTATATAGAGGAACTTACATGACTGTACAGGTATTATTGAATTTATTAAACGGGTTTAGGAAAAGTGATAAAATGCGAGGCTATGCCGAGCATTTTATCCCTTTTTCTCAACGAGTTTAATAAATTCAATAATACATGAACATGAATGCAAGGTTCTATTTATCATATGACATTTAAAACGCATTTTAGTCACGACTGTTTTACAAAAATGTCAATATTCCGCCATTAGTAAACGCGACGTCATTAATGACGCCGAATATGTAACGTTACGGGGCGAATCTTTCTAATTTGCATATTTAATCCACCAGTGGATTATCGAATTTACTACATGACGTTATTACACTCTCAGACGCGACGTTATATGATAAACCGACGTAATTTATCGATAACGTTAGCTATCGTAACGTCAATTTAACGTCAACGTCTTTGTAGTTTCTTAGCAACAACTTTTGCGTCTACGATCTGAGTTATTACGAAAATGGCACATTACATTCTTATTCAGTTCGGAGGTAAGATTTTTCTTTTTTTAAAATACCCTTCACATTATTCTTGGAATACATATCACACCCAAGAGAGTTAGCGTTTTTGTTGTTGTTATGGCCGTTCTCATACAATTCTTTTATTTCTGTGCTGGTGTATGACTGTCATTTGACGTGTCAACAGTAACAATTCTGATTCTGATTCTGACAAAAAATGTTTGAGGAGCATGATAGCCCAGCGGTTAGTGCACTTGCCTCTGGTGCTAGAGGTCCCGGGTTCGATCCCCGGCAGCGGCGATAAAATTTCGGTGTCCGAACACGCTCCATTGGCATCATTTGCAGGGATGAATGTCATAAAGTGCACCGTCCTTCGGATCGGGACGTTAATTGGAGGCCCCCTGTGCAGGGAGAACCATCCCCTGTGCAGGTTAAAGAACCCTACCGTAATTTCATGATTACTGTGTAGGCTTTCATCCTGCAAAACTGGAGTGTATGTAATATACACCTGCGAGTAATGGCCAAATGTGACCGATCGCAGTATCAGTAGAAAGAAGAAGAAGAATGACACTTAGCATCCTCCTATTATCTATCTATCTTCTTATACTGAGTCGGTCATATCTGGCCATTACCTCAGTTATTTAGTTTAAACATTTTTATTAAAGAAATATATACAATGCTATTCATTACAGATAATTAAATGTGGAATGTAAGTAATGTACACCTGCGAGTAAAGGTCAAATGTCGCCGATAGCAGTATCAGTAGAAAGAAAAAAAAAAAAAAAAAAAAAAACAGAAGAGGATCAGAACGAAAGCTGAGCTTATATTGTTCTTCTCCTTTGCAAACGTACACATGTATATGACGGATTATAAAGATATCAAGCTATCGAAAGGATAGCGTTTTTTATCGAGTATCAGCCCCTTGGTAGCCCCTTGCGGTTTTATCCGTCTGGGGCCCCCTTGGTGGTTTTGGACTAACCCATTTCTGATTGGCTGTCGCTGTGCTGGTGATGCTGATTTTATCGCGTGGTCTTTCTTTCCAACCTCGTGGCCGAACAGTTCAGACGCCAGATTTCAGAAGCTTCAATTTTTAATCTTTCCGCCTCCTCCCTCCTCCTCCGCATGCAGTCATGCTTTGGCAGGGTGTGGCAGGAGTGTAGCCCCATCTGTTTTCTAGATGAGGTCATAAGATTATTTTAATTTGTGGGAAGTTTTTCTTCACTACATGCTATATGGAAATTTATAATTTTCGAACTCAAAATGTTTGGGAATCTTTGGGAAAATTAAAACTCATAGATACATACAAATGTATCTACAGCAGCAGCACTGTGTTGGTTATCATATGTTCAGGTACACATCAAGGGACAGCATTTCCATGCAAAGGGAATCAGTTTACCTTTCCATACCGTCAGACCGTGGCCTGTTATTTGCCCATTTTCCTGGCCTGCGTTGGCTTCGCCAGGGATCAATGCTGGGTCAGCTGCCGTTATCCATGTATTATGAAGATAGTTCTCTTTGTATGGAAATGCTGCTCTAGTAGAAAATCGTCGATTTGGAAACTGCAAGCGGTGGGGATGTTTTCCCCAAGGCTGGATTGGATGTCTCAGGCTGAGGAGATGCTTTTCTTCTCGGTCTAGTTGTCCAGACCTATATGGGTGGCGGAGGCGAGATAAAACATGTTAAATAGCGTACATTAATTGTCTTACGAGACATTAAATAAGCGAAAGTTGATATGATAGTGACATAAAAAGCATTCGATTTTGGACAAACATTATGAAAAAAAAAAATAAATAAATAAATAAAATAAAAATGAAAGAAATGTCTGGAAAATGACTGGGGAAAAGAGGAGGGGAGTAATGGTACATAACTTAACCCAATATAGAACATTGTTTTGGCGTCGCATATTTGGACTTGGTATTTATTAAAACGTCCTGTATTTTTTGTACGTGCCTAAAGATATTTTCATTGCTGTTCCGTGACAGAGCAGGATTGCCATACAATAGAAGATTGAGTGTATAGGTGTATGATGCATTGATACGGCATTTATAAGTATGTCGCGAAGTTCCTGAAAGAATCTACAATGAAAGAAAAAATGTTGCGCATTTTCGATGCTACTGCAAAGGCACATAGGAGAGTCTGTTATGTTTTCCAGGAAAAGGTCTAGGTTGAGCGAACTACAATTTGTTCGCAAACGTGTATGCAAAATCTGGGCTTTTCTGTTACCATAGTAATAGTAAATTGGTGCAGTTTCAAGAAGTTTTTAAAGGAATTCAGCGAAATAGACTGTTTGCTTCTGTTGGTAGGCTGTTCCATTCTCTTAGAAAGAAATATAATGTAGACATGTTTTAGCTCTGAAAGTTTGGAGATCGTTCGAGTTTCTAAGATTGTATCTTGAAATAGCATTAACTTGTTGCGGGATTAAAGATGGAAGATAAGAAGGTGCTAAATTGTTTACCATTTTGGCAAATAAAGGTTAACTTGTGGTCGTGTCATCTCTATTCCAGTGTTTCCCCATCAGGTGAACAAGTCCGTGAAATGAACACCCCAAAACCCCACTTTATACAGAAATAGCTGGGGTTTAATGGGTATGCATTATTTTCTTATTTCTGCTCCAAGACATAGGTTGTGGGTACTCGTTAGAACCGCCTCAATGTGACGGTTTTAACGAGCACCCACAACCTATGTGTGCAGTATAAATAAAAAAACACACGGATTTTCACCAGAAACGTAGCCATTTTGGAGATGTGAAAAAAAAATGCATTCTGTCGCACGGGTGTGTTATCGTGTTGTAACAAACAGTCCAACCTGTATTAAGCAAGCACCTAAGGGATAATAAAAATGCTTGCTTAAGACAGGTGATTGCTTAATACAGGTGGATTTTAATGCATTTTCCTTTTTCGGGAACCAAACACATGCTTGCTTAAGACAGGTTGCTTGCTTAATAGAGGTGGCCACTAAGACAGGTTTTACTGTACTTCTTTATAGAGATTATTCAGTAAGATTAGTGTTGTTGCTCCTGTTGCTATTCTTGCTGCTACTAGTTGGATCTTTTCTAGTTCGGTATTCTCGTATTGTGTGTAGTGGTCCCAAATAACATTGTCATATTCTAACAAAGGTCTGATAAAGGCAGTATATATAGATTCAAGAGACTTTCTATCAAGTTTAACTCTTATCTTGCTGTTCACGACAACTCCTATCTTTGCAAACAGTGTAGATCCAGATCTGATGGCTTCTGAAGAAGCCATCTGATCAGGATCTACACTGTCTGGCTTTCAGTTTATGAATTTGTAGCAAGAAATTACATCAAGTAATTTGATTGGTTGATAGACAGAAGTGGGTGTGGCTTAAATGAATATTCAGCAAGATAAGGGTTAAACTTCAGTTTTCCCATAACATTTATCATAACCACGCATTTTCTTTTATAAAGTCAATATGTTGTCGCCAAGTGCAGTCCCGAGAAAGATTAAGTCCAAGGTGTTTGTGGCAATCGACTTCATCTTTTCATTATGATAACTCACCCGTGTGACATAGTGCATTTTTACATCTCCAAAATGGCTACTTTTCTGATGAAAATCCATAATATTTTCTTTATAACTGCTCAAAACATAGGTTGAGGGTGCTCGTCAGAACCGCCTCTGTGAGGCGGTTCTAACGAGTACCCACAACCTATGTCTTGGAGCATAAATAAGAAAAATAGTCTATACCCCCGTAAACCCCAGTTTTCTCTATATAAAGTGGGGTTTAGGGTGTCTTCATTTCACGGACTTGTTCACGTGATGTGGTACTTTATGCATAAACAGAAGTGACGGTTGAGATCTATTGACTTTACGAGATAATAGTAGATAGACATTCGCTTTTCGATGTATTAAAAGTGACTAGCTCCTATTTATGCTTTTCGCGTGCGCGTTTATCATGTTTATAGGTAACAATGTAGATTGATAACTGATGCTATGTTTCTGGTCCGGCCAATCGGAGTCAAACTGATGGTTTTCTTTTACTCCGGCATTTCAGAGATGCAGCACTGGTGTGGTAGGAAGCCTGCATGTGGACTGAACAGATTATTTGTCTAAACCCCTAAACCACGACAAAAGTAACGGCGCGGATTGTGATCGCGTAATATCGATTTAAGCCCCGCCCCCTCACTCAGTGATGGGATACTTTACCCTCACTGCCCTTTCCAAGGCGGTTCTTTTTTTTTTTTTTTTTGTTACAGTAGGTCTTTGAATGTGTGAATCGCTTATATCTTTTTGTTTTGGGTAGCCAATTTACTATATACCGCAACCTCAGGATTCCTCCTATTTCTTAGGAAAGCTCAAATTACCACATCCAGTGGCTTAATGACAGCTTAACAGTTATAATTTTTCACAGAATGTTTACAAAATAAACACTGTCTGTGAGTTAGCAATTCCTTATCAAAAAGTTCATAACCCCTGTCTCTAGGTACAGAGAGAGAGAGAGACAGAGACTTTATCAAAGCACTGAGAGTACTGGTGGAGTAATTGGAAAAATAGTCCAAAACTGAGAATCAAACTGTTCATTTAACCCTTCAATTCCTGGCCCCCGCCCATAGGGGCTTGAAGAAATATATGGGCTGCATGATGCTTCCACGCAGAGCTGAATCCGGCCAGCGCACTAGTACTGGTAAACCGTTAGAAGATCTAAGCCTGTCCAGGAACCGCGGTCCGAGGCAGACCGTCCATGCTAATAAACCCTATTGGTTTCATTGGGCGACAGGGCTTGAGATGTCACTTCATCTCAATGTCGGGTAAAAGTCCCACAAAATTGGAAGCAACGTCTCCCAAATGACCTTTACAGTGTTGACAGGGACGTTAAACCTCAAATCAAACAAACAAAAAACCCTTCAATTCCAGTATTTTAAGCAAACACAGTAGCCCTGATCAGACAGTTATACGGCGTCTGATTAGGTATACACTGTTTGCCAATACCCAAGTACACGAGCACAGTCCAGAATTTACTTTTAACGCAGCGCTCTGACGTCTTAGGGAGGCGACTATCGATGCTATAAACTTGATTTTGTTCAGGGATGGTGGCAGTCAGATGGTCAATGATAGTCACGCGGCCAATAGCAAGCATATACTGTGGGTATAACGTAGAATGTGGGTACTCGTTAAAACGCTTCATTATAAGGAAGTATTTAGTACAAATATAGTAGCATTTTGCGTCAAAGTTTTCCAAATTACATGTATTTACTTGTCATTTGTTAATGTGTTTAATTATCTCCCTTCTGTATACACGTATATTCAACTATAGATCGATGAATGTTTACTGAACATTACGTCACATGGGCCGGTCCATCTAATACCGTTATCTAGGGATGACAATGTCACCAGTGAATGCAAACTTCTTAAATAAAAGCTGAAACTCATTCTCATGCGCAACAATAGAACACATTGTGTGAATTATAAAAGATAGAAAATAAAAAATATGACAAAATTGTCGAGAAGAACTGAAAACTTAAAAACAAATACCTTACGCAATAATTTGATGGTAGGCATCGTTTTGAATGTAGGTTTACTGTGCGCAAAAAATGCTCGTGAATAACAAATAGCCGAGTGGTTACAGTTACAGTTCAGTCTTATTTAAGTTCTGGGTGTGGTGAGGACGAGGGGTGGAAGAGACACTCGGACGGTGCATTTATTTTATTTTTTTTTTATTTATTTTTTCTGTATTATATGTTTCCTGTTTTTTTTTTTTTTTTTTGTTTTTAATATAAGTATGTAATTCATTATTTTCAAATTTCAGCGATTCATAGTAACTTGAATTTCATAATTTTAGAATTTCATATTTCGAGATCGCATTACAAAAACAATTTTGATTGTTCGGCAGTGTTGGTAGATTCACCAACCCCAGAAGCAGTCTCTGTAATCTCTAACGTCACTGTCAGAGTCCATGTGGTTAATGATTCGTTCCATTTCAAAAGCGATGTCACTTTTACAATTGTCCTGTTCAGGCGCCCGCCCATTTGGGCTTGAAGATGGGCTGCACGATGCTTCCACGCAGAGCTGAAACTAACTGCACATGTACTGGTAAACTGCTTAGAGGATCTAAAAATAGAAGTGGAGGCAATGATCAGGAATCGATACAATTAACCTACAGCTCCCATCAGAGACACCCAAGGGAAAGAAACACAATCATGAAAACAACAGACTCCAATGGAAACATCAACGGTGGAAAGCCAAAAGGACAGTTACTTTCCCATAAAATGGCCAAAAGGCTATCCAAAATAAAATAAAATAAGTGACACAAACACCCAAAGACAAAGCATAACAAAAATAAACTGCGACAGAAGAACCGCCTTGGAACGGTCAGCAGAAACGAATTCCACTGGGGGACTTAAATCGATTTTACGTGGCCACAATCCTCGCCCTTACTTCCGTCACGATTAAGACAAATAATTTGTTCAGTCCGCAAGAAGGCCTCCTAAGCTTGCCCAGGTAAAGCGGTGCGATGCTTATAAACCCTATTGGTTTCATTGGGCGACAGGGCTTCGGAAGTCATTTCATCTCAATGTCGGGTAAAAGTCCCACAAAATTGGAAGAAACGTCTCCAAAATGACCAATGTTGAACCATAAATCAAGCAAAACAATAGTCCTGTTCAGCCTTTTCGACATGTGTTTAGCAAGCAGACCATTCTTTTTCAACAATGCTTCCAATGCCTTCTTCGATCAGAGCCTTTATATATCTGCCACGCGAAGCTGAAAATTTCATTTGCCAACATAACCTTTCAAATTTCCCCATATCATCTTTTTGGCAATCAGATCAGGATGGTAGGGTGAAAGCCGCAGAATTGTGTGCCCATGTCTCTTCAAAACCTGGTCAACTCGATAAGGAGGAGCTGGTTTATTTCGTTTGCAAAGTTCCAAACGCTCAGGCTTGAACATTTCTTGCCACAGACTGCATAAAACTGTGTATTAAAGGATAAAAAGAACGAAAAATAAAAACGTTATTCAAAATTTGAGATTCGAACCTACGACCTTCGGGTAACTAGGTCGTTAAAGTTTATGTATCTAACCAATACCGCCACATCATATTCCTGCAGCGATGTCATTTCAGAATAATATACAGCAAAGATTTTGTGAATTAAGCGAGGGAAAAGTTGGTAACCCCTACATAACGGTTTCCGATGGAATAGTCCGTATGACGTAGTGTTCAGTAAACAGTCATCGATCTATACAAATCAAACAAACAAACAAACAAAATCAAACAGCACAGCAAATTCATCTTTCTGAACCAACAATATTTCTTTGATAATGCTTAACCTCATATGCAACGCAATCTGTGCTACATGTATAACATTTCATCCAGCTGCAAACTGTAGATCCATTGATGTCTACAATGTTTGTCATAGTTTCATCTCTCTCTCTCTCTCTCTCTCTCTCTCTCTCTCTCTCTCTCTCTCTCTCTGTTTCAAAACTGGTTCATTCTACCTGTTGATGCAGGCCCGCACACAGGGTGGAGAGACGTGCAAACGCGCCCCCCCCCCCCCCTTTTTTTTAAATTCTCAGACTCATGCAGTTTATTGCCCTTTGCAAATTACCTGAAATTCGCACCCTCCCCACTTTTTATGCACCGCCATTCAAAAAATTGCGGGGTATTATGTTATACCCTCCGAAGCTTTGAGAGTCCGTCATTCCGTCCGTCAGCACCTCATAGTTTTGTGTCCGCTCCATAACTATGATACCATTTTAGATATCTTCACAAAACTTCACAGATATGTAGAGCACTATCAGACGACGTGCAGAACATTTGAACCGTAACTCTGATTTTCCTACTTTTGGAGTTGTTGCCCTTTGAACTTTGAATACAGCTTTTGCTATGTGTTTCGTGTCCGCTCCATAACTCCGATTCCATTTGAGATATTTTCACGAAACTTAACCCTTATCTTGCTGTTCACGACAAACCCTATCTTTGCAAAAAGTGTAGCTCCAGATCAGATGGCTTCTGAAGAAGCCATCGGATCAGTATCTACACTGTTTGGCATTCAGTTTATGAATTTGTAGCAATATATTACATCATAAAATTTGATTGGTTGATGGACAGAAATGGGTGTGGCTTAAATGAATATTCAGCAAGATAAGGGTTAAAAGATATATAGGGCACTATTAGACGACGCGAAGAACATATGAACCGTAACTCTTCTTTTCTTACTTTTGGAGTTATTGTCCTTTGAACATTGAACATAGCCATTTCTGTCATAGTTGCGTGTCCGCTCCGTAACTTCGATACCCTTTGAGATATTTCCATGAAACTTCACAGGTATGTAGAGCACCATGCGACTACTTGTAGAACATATGCACACTAACTCTGATTTTCCTACTTTTGGAGTTATCGCCCTTGAACATTGAATATTGTGGTTTCTGTCATGTAATCTGTTTGAAGCACTATATCTCCTTAACCTAATGATTGATTCTCATCAAACAGGCATGGTTACGTCACTAAGATGGGGAAAAACAGCCATTAGGTTTTGATGACCTTGACCTTAATTTCAAGGGCACATCCCCAAAAAACTGTCAATATTGGGCCAAAGATGGCTTGTATGCACCCAATCTCTTGAACACATCAATGAAATGTGTTCTAACCTTGTACGAAATATCAATGCAATTGACCAAAGATTTGACTAGATTTTGAAGACCTTGACTTTATTTTAAAAGGGCACTGGCCCCTCAAAAAAACTGAAAATGAGATGGCTCTTTGAACATTTAAAATGGTCATCTCAGTCATGTTTTCCTGTCAACTTTATTAATGAATTCCCTTTTCACTGTGATATGGCACTTGCTTGATGTAATCGTAGTGGTGGGGCATCATACAGTTCCGATTTGGGTCTACGCTGTATGATATTTTAAAAATATTTTTCCAAGAAAACAAGACTTGACATCTCATGCAAACTGTCTTCAGCGGAGATAATTTGCATGAAATTGTTGAAGAAAAATAAACGAAAGGCATTGTCAGTTTATATCTGCTCTATCAGCAAACAAATGAAGTATTGGCTTTCACAAACAGCTTGGTGTAGCTTACCATGCGTTTGAATTGAGGTTTACCGTCCCCGTCAATACTATTTAGGTCATTTTGGAGACGTTGCTTCCAATTCTGTGGGACTTTTACCCGACATTTAGATAAATTGACATCTCAAGCCCTTAATCATAATAAGACCAAAAGGCTTATAAGCATTGGACGGTCTTATCACGTCACTATGCCTGTGCAGGCTTAGTCCTTCTAAGCGGTTTACCAGTACTCATGTGTCGTCAGTTTGACCTCTGTGTAGAAGCACCATGCAGCCCATATTTCTCCAAGTCCCGATGGGAATGTTTAAGCCAGAACAAGTTTTATTTTTACCCACAAGATGCCAATCATAACAACTGTTGTCTGCTTTTTGTTTGCTTGTAACTTTGATATATTTTTTGCAATCAGTGTGGATCCAGATCAGAGTGCTCTTGATCAGGATCCACACTAAAATATGTTTGAAAGGCCATGAAGCAGACGAGAAAAACAGACAACATTTTCAGAATGCTGTTTTATAGAGCATGTTAAGGGTAAGACAACTGCTTAAGATATCGTGTATCTTACGTGACTGGGTAGGCTTACAGTAGGGCAAGGTCAACCATGGTAATATATTTGTTGATTTGATTGAAAAGTGGCTTAAAGTCACCGTAAACACTATTTGTGCAATTTTGGAGACACTGCTTCCTGTTTTTTTGGAACTTTTACCCAACACTGAGAGGAAATGACATCTCAAGTCATGCCCTAAACCAACCAAAAGGGTTCATTCTGCTACCCGTTCATAAAACAAGCCAATACAAATACATGCAGATTGTAAATTTTACCCCCTAAAAACGAAACTTTTAAGATGAAAAAAGAATCTTACTTCTGCTCAAAATACAGATTGTGGGTACAGTATGTTAGAGATTGTGGGTATAGTACGCCTCACCTTAGTGGTTCTAACGAGTACGCACACTCCCCATTGTTTGTTTGTTTGGTTTGAAGTTTAACGTCCCCATCAACACTATTTAGGTCATTTTGGAGCCATTGCTTCCAATTTTGTGGGACTTTTACCCGACAGTGAGATTAAAAATGACACAATCCCTGCCGCCCAATGAAACCAATAAGGTTTATAAGCATGGACGGGCTAACTCGTAGCAATTTTCCTGGGCAGGCTTAGACCTTCTTAGCGGATTACCAGTTCTCATGGGCGGTCAGTATCAGCTTTGCGTCGAAGCATCGTGCAGCCAAATCTATTTCTCCAAGCCCCACTCCACATTGTAGAACAGAAATAAGAAAAATAAGGTTTACCCCTTACTATATATAAAAGTGAGGTTCAAGGGGGTCAGAATTATATAGGCGTGTTTTCCTGATGTGATTACTAAATTACTGATATGTGTATATGGCAAACATTGTAGACCCTTATCAAATGTCGCATTTTTAAGAGTCTACACTGTTGGCAAAGGCCTATTTGCCCCAATACTGAATGTGTGTTTGTGTTTTTAAGCAGTTAATGGATAACATAAAAAAGGCATAAATAGGATGAGATCATCATGACTTTGTTCATATTTAACCCTTAAAATGCCAATCTCAACAATTGCTATCTGCTTTGTTGTCTGCTGATTACTTTAAAAGTCATTGTTGCCAACAGTGTTGACCCAGATCAGACTGCTCTTCCTGGTCCACAAAGTTTGCCTATATGCAAAATTATGTTTGAAAGGTAAGCAAGAAGATTCAGCAGACAACATATAAAGATACAACATTTTTTATGCAGTTTTTCTTGGCATCTTTAGAAGAATTTAAAGTTTTGTCTTTTTTTATACTTCCCAATAAAATTCAGTTTGGACTCACACATCCAGTGAGTTAAAATATAGCAAGGTATTTTTCTCTCAGAACTGCATCCATCTGTTGTGACTGAAACCTCATGTAGCTCTGAAGAGATTTATGGGGCTATTAGCAGGCTACAGTGATCTTATCACTAACTTGTATAAACAATCAATTTCACACTCCAACTTGGTCAAAAACTGCCTAGGTGTAGGTTGCGAGCTAAAGTAAATTCACCATTTTGGGGAAAAGTATCTGTCATTCTGGCTTTCCGCTAGAGATGTTTCCATTAGAGTCTGATTAGTTCATGTACCTGTTTCTTCCCATCTGGTGTCTCTTACGCTACAGTATATAATTGCAACACGCAACGGGAGCTGTGGATTAATTGTATCGATTCCTGATCATTGCTTTCACTTCTATTCAACTACAAAACGTGAATTAATGTTGGAATAACGTTGAAAACGACATTCACTTGAGCTCCCTCTACAGGGAGTTATCACCTGTCCAGGTTAAATATCCCGACCTTATCCACATCTTAATAGACAGATGTCGGTAAAAATCAAACCACTGGTAGTAGTACTGGTCGGTCATTTGTCTGTTAGAGTAGGTTGGAAAAATGGTCTTAGAAGAAACTTAGACTGTTTCGTTTAACCCCGTTAAGTCCTGTACTTTATGCAAACAGTGTAGACCCTGATTAGACGCCGCTTTCTGCGGCGTCTAATCTGGATCTTCACTGTTTGCCAATGTCCCAGCAAATGAGTCAGCCAATGTTTTACATATCTTTACCCCTCTTTACACAGCCCTCTGACGTCACAATGACAAGAATAGCCCGGCTGTAAATACAGCCGTTACCTTGATTCCGTACAGATCAGTGATTGTCATGAGGACATCAGCAACGTAAAGCTACTCTGCTTAGTAACTTTTAGGCAATTGACAATCGACCAAAAAATTATAAGCTTGGACACGAAAAATTCTTAATTCCACTTGACAGTCGCAGCTTCTGTCAGAGTTACTGGCCTCCTGGTTCTATAGGGTAGTCGACAGCATTTCTCATTGCAGCTCTAGCTAAGGGTCACGGGTGCGAATTTTAACAAGAAGTTGCATATTTGTGTATGCTGACGGGCTTGCCATAACATTAACTGACAGCTGTCAGAAGCTTAAAAGTGGGTTCGTGAATTTGCTTTCAAGTCAGGAGTCCCTCTCTTGTGCGAAACATGTATTTGATTCTGGCCAATTACGGTGAAACTTTGATGATTCAAACGTGGGTAGCTCTTTAGCCATCACGTTGACGGGTCCGTGAAATAAACACCCCTTAACCCCACTTTGCACAGGGAAAACAAGGGTTTACATGGGTATATATTATTTTTTATTTCTGCTCCAAAACTTAGGTTATGGGTACCCATTAGAACCGCCTCCATGAGGCGGTATGGAGGCGGTTCCAACGAGCACCCACAACCTAGGTTTGGAGTATATACAGTAGAACTTCGATGGCTCGAACAGCGATGGCTCGTTTACCATGGATGTGTCGAACCCATTCTTGAGCCCCTAGCGAAATCCTCTACATAAGAAATAGTGGGGGTGATTAAGGAGATTTTAGTCTTTTATCTTGCAAATGTATGCTGTGTGTACTCATTAGAATCGCCTCGATGAGGCGATTCTAATGAGTACACACAGCATACATTTTCATTATAGAAGACCGAAAAGATGTCTAAAAGTATCTTGTTATGCCTCCTGGCAGTAACCTCCGTGGCTCGAACTACCCCTGTCTCGAATAGATTTTCGAGGTCCCAAAGGTGTTCGGGTCATTCAAGTGCGACTGTATAAGAAAAATATCACGAATTTTTACCAGAAAGGTAACCATTAGGCAGAACTATGTCACACGGGTGTGTTATCGCTATGTCCACGGCTGTTTTGAACTCCTTCTTGAGTGCCAGGGAAAAAATCACATTTACCTGTAACATTCCAATCATGACAGTTGTCGTCTGCTTTGCCGTCTGCTGGTTACCTTAAAAGTCATGTTTTGCAAACAGTGTGGGCCCAGATCAGACTGCACCTGTAATGACCAAGTGTGACCGATTCAGTGTATGAAGAAATATAGATAGACAGATTATAGCAGAACGCAAGATGTATAGCAGAAAAAATTATAGTAGTAAATCGCAATGTTATTTAATCATATTGTGTCATTTCAATGCTGTTGGATGTCATTTTTATTTGTTTCATATGCATCGATTTCACTCTTAAGTACAAAATAAATCCCTTTTATGCTCCCTCCCACCCCCGACCCAACCCCCACCATCGTGATCCAACTTCAGTAGTTCAAACTACTAGAACAATTTTTCATCATCCAAACGGTAATCCAACCATTGAAGTTCGATTGTGCATGTATTGATAGAGTTTTTGTATGTATTTCATTTTTACGGTGTTTTACGGCCTTTTCAAGATTAATTGACTTTTATCGAGCCGATGGTTGGGCAAAAGCAGAAAAAAACCTTCCGTCGCAGTATTTGGCGTTACATATGTGGCCCGAGCCAGGCTCGAATTCACAGCGATGAGATACAGTCAGTCTTTACCACTAAGCCACAATATATACGTAGCTTTAGTTGACGTAACGTCGAATTTAACGTCAACGTCTTCATAGTTTCTTAGCAACTACTTTTTCGTCAACGATCTGAGTTATTTCGAAAATGGCAAATTACATTTTGATTCAGTTCGGAGGTAAGTCTTTTACATTACCATTATTTTCCTGGACCGGCCCCGATAGCTCAGTTGGTAGAGTGTTCGCTCCGGGGAACGGGAGGTCACGGGTTCGATCCCGGGCCGCGACATACCAAAGTCGTTAAAAATGGTACTAGCTGCTCCTCGCTTGGCACTGATACTTACGGGGTAGAGCTAGGACTGGTCGACCCAGTGTCAGGATAATGTGACTGGGTGTGGTATCATTTAATGTGTCTGGGACATGATACTTCAGTGAGGCAGCACTATAAAAGTGAGCATTGAGCTCCCTGTCGCAACCAGACACCGTCGTGATATGACGCCCGTTGACAAAACACGGACCTTTTACGGACCTACGGACTTACGGACCAATGAAAATTCAATTAGCCCGTAAGTCCGTAAATAGTATTATTTTATCAGTTTAGTTTGTATTCGGTCCGTGAAGGGTCATTTATGAGCCGTGAAAGGTCTATGGTCCGTGAATGGTCAGTTATGGTCCGTAAACGGTCCGTAAATTAATATTAGTCCGTTGTCAGATAAGGTCCGTTAAATCGAAATTGTTGGTCCGTGAAAAGTGGGTCCATAAATGGTTAGATGAACTCCGTAAAATGCAAGTTATGGTCCGTAAAACAACCGAAATAAATGACTACAATTTTTCAAATTTTATTTATTTGTATGTTACGACCTACAATCTAAACATTTGATGGTTTTTGATAATTTCACTTGCCTTACTGACTGTGTGATATTCTGGCATTTCGGATGAAACCAGTTTCGGCATTTTGAGCAAGTAAACATAAAACAAGAATCGGGCATGCGGCAGGTACAAAATAGTGGAATTCCAGTCACTTTCAGCACAGAATGTTTCACAATACTTAATTTTCTGTGTGGGAAAGCTGTTATGTTTTTAGCCTCAAAGCCTTTTATGAGGTGATTCTCATTTTGGAGACGGTATACCTCGTGCCACTTGGATCAACTCCGCGTTCAAAATACTTATATAATACCATATTTGCAATGGCGTGAACGCCACAGTCATTTGAATTTGTTTGTTCAGGACCCGAGTGTATCAAACTTTAATTTCAAATTAGCGGGCCGTTAATTTGAAATTAAAAAGTTCGTCATTAATTCCAGTTGTACGAAAGTTTTAATGACGAATGTTCGTCATTAAATCGCTTAATTCTAAATTAATTTTAATGATGGTCGGGGGGTAATTTTAACCAGTCATTAGCGGAATCAAAATGGCGGCGAACATCTTGTTCGATCATTTGGACGACGTAAAAACGACCATTTTAGGGAAAGAAAGGATCCACTCACTGTAATGTTGGCCGACGAGGTTAAACCCCGTTACCGGTTTGGCAAAGGTAACATACGGCACATTGTAGAGATGATCAAACCGCAGATTGAACCATCCACATTGAAATCAAGGGCAAGACTTAGTGACTACGGGTACAAAAATCCAAACACAGCGCTTTTCTTCGTGTTCTGTTTACTTTACTGTCAAATTCTGACGTAATCAGCTGCTGACCTTGATGACGTGTGATTCACTGGTTCCCAGTCTTCAATCATTAACGTACAGGCAGAACACTAGTAATTTTATGAGTCTGTTGACAGCATTGCTCTGCACACTATTTGATTGAGGAGAACTGTCTCGGCAAGGGATACTTTTGATTACTAGTCTATAGTCCCGTACACCATGCATTTCATCTTTTCACCAGGCGCTAACTTGACACCCTTAAATTTGATATAAAATTGTAGGTTCCTTAGCACCCCATTCCTTCTTCGAAATACTAGATATTCACCCTACCCATTCCCTTTTCACCCCCCCACCCCAGTCCATTGCGGCTTGAAGAAATAAATGGGCTGCATGATGCTTCCACGCAGAGCTGAAACCGACCACACACGAGTACTGGTAAACCGCTAAGAGGATCTAAGCCTGCCCCTGTAAAGCGGTGTGAGTCGGACCATCCATGCTTATAAACTCTATGGGTTGAACATTGGGATGTCATTTCATCTCAATGTCGGGTAAAAGTCCCATAAAAATGGAAGCAACCTCTCCAAAATGACCTATACAGTATTGACGGGGACGTTAACCCTCAAATTAAACAAAAACAAACAAAAAAACCCTTCCCTTCAGAAGCCTATACTTATTCTATTCCAGAGGCAAATCCATTTAATGCTTATACATAAAGTCCCCATCCCCGACGTTCATCCTTATAAAGTCCCACATATGCACACCATGTGGCTCAAATGCAGTCCTTTTAAGATGCCTATATAGATTATTGTTGCAGGCCTTTCATACAAAAAATAATACGGTAGGTTATGGGTCAAGTTTAGTTCAAAAGCCATCTAAACAGTTCCAATTAAAAGACATCCTTTTTTCAATTATTGGTATGACATTTTGTAAATATGAAATGTTATAAGACATGCATATTAGTCATCATATCGGCTGTGACTCTTGCAATGGGCCATGTTCATATTTGCTCCAGAATACAAATTTGTGTTCTGTTTATATGTCATTGACGTCTTACTACGAATCATTAGTTAACAAAATTCATTTAGTTGTACTATCAGTGATTGCATGGTGTGGATGTTAACAAATGGGGTGCCGGTGGGGTTGGTGGAAGCGCCTTGTTACATGCCACATAGCGGCCCACGCCCATCGGGGCTTGAAGAAATAGATGGGCTGCATGATGCTTCCACGCAGAGCTGAAACCGACCCACACTCGAGTACTGGTAAACCGCTTAGAGGATCTAAGCCTGCCCAGGCAAAGCGGTGCAAGTCGGACTGTCCATGCTTATAAACCCTAATGGTTTCATTGGGCGGCAGGGCTTGAGAAGTCATTTCATCTCACTGTCGGGTAAAAGTCCCGCAAAATTGGAAGCAACCTCTCCAAAATGACCTTTACAGTGTTGACAGGGACGTTAAACCTCAAATCAAACAGGCCACATAGAATCGAAATCGAGATAAGTACATTGGGTAAAATCTGCCGCCCGTTTGCATACTTTCGAAAATGGTTGTTGGTGCAAAATAAAGTTAATTTTGAAAAATGGGGTGCTATTGAATTTTGGTCGAAATTAGTGGCGTAAGGTGGATATATGGTGAAAAACTGCATGATCATTTGCCCGCCGAGGTGGGTTCGATTGCACGCTACCCTCCGTACTGGCCTGTTCTCAGATGGTAACCCCTTTGAATGACCAATGTAAGTTAATTATCATTTCCCTAACGTTATAAGTCCGTGTAATGAAAACCCCCATAAACCCCACTTTATATAGAGAATACTGCGGCTTACAATGGTAAACCAATGTTTTTCTTGTTTCTGCTCGAATTGTTACAAACACATCAACGAGTTTTTCGAAATTTGAAATGCATAAAATTTTTCACCCGAAAGAGGACCTTCTTGGAGATAGGAAAAATAGAACATGTTACACAAATGCGTGATCGTATATATACTTTTTTCATGTGCTGCCGTTGTTCTTATGTAAGGTAAAAGGTTAAGACTTACCAATACATTGGCCCCCGCCCATCGGGGCGTGAAGAAATATATGGGCTGCACGATGCTTCCACGCAGAGCTAAATCCGACCTGCATAGGAGTACTAGTAAACCGCTTAGAGGGTCTAAGCCTGTCCAGGCAAAGCGATGCTAGTCGGACCGTCCATGCTTATAAACCCTATTGGTTTCAATGGGCGACAGGGCTTGAGATGTCATTTCATCTCGTCGGGTAAAAGTCCCACAAAATTGGAAGCAACGTCTCCAAAATGACCTTTACAGTGTTGACAGGGACGTAAAACCTCAAATCAAACAAACGTACCAATACATTGAGTCAGTGCACATGCAGTGAATCCTACAATTTACATGTGCGCCCATCTAAAACTCATCACAACCTGGACATTCGTGCAGTCTTATCATATTCTTTTGCTACACGCTCCAAGTTTTTTTTAGCTCACCGGAGAGTGAGCCATCCGTTGTGATCACCCGGTGTCCGTTGTACGTGCGTCGTCCGTCATCAACATTTACCTTGTTCACCCTCTAGAGGCCACAGTTTTACTTCAATTGTCATGAAACTTCACCAGAATGTTTGTCTTGATCATATCAAGATAAAAGGTCGAAGCTGGGTCATGTAAAGTCAAAAATAAGGTCACTAGGTCAAATTACTTAAAATAACTTGTTCACTTTGTAGAGGCGATCATTTTGCTTCAATCTTAACCAGATTGATTATATCAAGGTAAAGTTTGAATATGGTTCATCATCAACTTCATGTCAGGTTAAAAACTAGGTCACAGGGTCGAATTTCTTTTAAAAAAAAACTTGTTCACCCTCTAGAGGCTATAATGTTGCTTCAATCTTCATGACAATTTACCGGAATTTTTGCTTTGATTTTATCTGAGTTGAGTTCGAATATGGGTCATGTGGTATAACAAACTAGGACACTAGGTCAGTTTGCGTTAAAATCTTGTTCGTCTTATAGAGGTTACAATTTTTCTTTAATCTTCCTGAAACTTCACCAGATTGTTTGTCTTGATCGTATCATGGTCAAGTGGAATAGGGGTCATGCCAGGTCAAAAACTAGGTCAAATATCTCAAAAACATTGTTCATCATGTAGTGGTCATCATTTTTCTTCAATCTTCGTGAAACTGTACCAAAATGTTTGCCTTGATATTATCCGAGTCAAGTTTGACCTTGACCTTGGCAGCACCAATCTGAATCTGGCACGAGATACATCATCTCATGACGTTAAAATTTCTGATAAGTTATTTCGAAATCAATAGAAGAATAAAAAACAGTATTGACCAGACTCGAAAAAAATACTTTTTGACCTTCGACCTCTATGTATGACCTTGACATTGGAGTTACAGACATGCGACTTGCACGCATCACATTGTCAAATGAAGGTCAACATTTCTGCAAAGTAACTTAAAATGATACATCCAGAAATAAAATAGTTAATGACGGGACACGAAAAAAGACCCTGTTATTCACCTTGGACCGCCAGGTATGACCTTGACATTGAAGGCACAGCTGCATCATGCGACGGGTTTGGCAAACACTGTATATCCAGTTCAATGCGGCGTCTGCTCAGCCGTCTGCTCTGGTTCTACACTATTTTCTTACAGTGCTGTCGATATTTAACCCTTAAAGACCAGGTTAACGGGCCAGGTCCGGTCATTTTTGGTGGAGTTATGACCCCTTTTAGAGTTATGACAGTATTCTCCATAGATTTCCATTGCTAACTATGGTAAAAAGCTTGTGACCAGCATAACTCATTCATTTCTTATTGGATCTTCATGAAACTCTGTCAGAGTATTTATCTCTATGAAACCTAGGCCAAGTTTGAAACTGAGTCATGTTGGGCCGAAAACTAGCTCAGTAGGTCGAATCTTAGAAAAACCTTGTGTACACTCTAGAAGGAGCATTCTTGATCCAACCTTCATGAAACTTTGACAGAATATTTATCTTTACGAACTTTAGACTATAATGGAAACTGGCTCATGTGGGATCAAAAACTAGGTCATTAGGTCAGATCTTGTCGAGATCTTGTATACACTCTAGAAGGCGCATTTTTGATCCAATCTTCATGAAACTTTGTCAGAAGCTTATCTTTATGAACTTTAGTAGACTGAAATGGAAACTGGGTTATGTTGGGTCAAAAGCCAGGTCACTAGGTCAAATCTTAGAAAAACCTCGTGTACACTCTAGAAGGCACATTTTTGATTCAATCTTCATGAAACTTTGTCAGAAATTATATCTTTATAATCTTTAAACTGAAATTGAAACTGGGTAATGTCGGGTTAAAAACAAGGTCACTAGGTCAAATCTTAGAAAAACCTTGTGTACACTCTAGAAGGCACATTTTTGATCCAATCTTCATAAAACTTTGCCAGAATGTATATCTATATCCACTGTAGACAAAAGTGGAAACTGGGTTATGTTGGGTCAAAAACTAGGTTACTAGGTCAGATCTTAGAAAATAAAACATGTGTACACGCTAGAAGACATATTTTTGATCCTATCTTCATGAAACTTTGTCAGAATGTATATCTTTATAATCAACAAATTTGTTTTCAGTGAATAAATGAGGAGCTTGTCTAGGATAATTAGTAGAGTCAGGATCAATAGTATGTTCTTTTAATTGTTTTTATCATCTTCTTTCAGCTCATATAACCGAAGTCGATTAAGCAACACAGCATATATGGGAACCCTGTAAAAATCTCGTCTGAAACCAAAAGGCTCAGTAATTGTACTGTTAGTAAGACTGACTACTGGTGCACTAGGACATATCTATCAGTGTACAAATAGTGGCGTACAAGTCAGCTCTGTATTGTCACAGGGAACCACTGACTCATATGTCTACTTTTATTTTCTAAACATTGCTTATAATCATCTAGTGACAGGTGAGCGATGCATGGCCATCTTGGCCCTCTTGTTCATTAAAGGATCGTAAGCGTGCCTCTGGACAGTTAGAAGCTGGTCGGAAAGCGGATGACGTTGACTCTGATTTTGGGCGCAACATGTGTATGATCTATCGTCTATTGGAGCGTCATTTTACTATATACATGTGGAAGACGCTAGTGGGTGTCGACGTAGCGGTAGACCGACGTCAGTACGTCAAGATCGATTCATCCGTCAGACGCATCTGCGAAAGATTTCAGCCGGCAGCTGCTATACTGTACCTGTAAATAAACACCGACTAATTAGCGCTGACACTGTTCGTCGCCCTTATGCGATGCATGTTTGAGAGCGAGACGTCCCTGTCGTGACCAAAGTTAACGGAACGCTTACGCTGGTGCATGAAATACGCAAATCGGCGTCTAAGCGACTGACGTGATATGCGTTTCGATGACAAATCGCACTTCAGCGTGAATCACGCCGGTTGTCGTTTCCGGGTGTTACGACTCATAGGTGTAAGGTATGCTAAGGTGACGCATGCGTAATAGAGTATGACATGTCGGGTGGAACAAGCGTAATTGTGTGGCGAGGAATTGCATGTTTGTTTGTTTGATTTGAGGTTTAACGTCCCCGTCAACACTGTAAAGGTCATTCTGGAGACGTTGCTTCCAATTTTGTGGGACTTCCACCCGACACTGAGATGAAATGACATCTCAAGCCCTGTCGCCCAATGAAACCAATAGGGTTTATTAGCATGGACGGTCCGCCTCGCACCGCGGTTCCGGGACAGGCTTAGATCCTCTAAGCGGTTTACCAGTACTAGTGTGCGGGCCGGATTCAGCTCTGCGTGGAAGCATTATGCAGCCCATATATATCTTCAAGCCCCTATGGGCGGGGACCGTAGGAATTGCATGTAGTTAGCGAATGCAGCTTAGTGTCATTAAGAACATTCAAGATCATGGCTGAGACGTGAGTGAACAGCGAGACGTTACATCAATCACGTGCTTCTGTCTCACATGGTTCCATTTAATTGTTAACGCTCAGAATCCGGGTATCTTATCCAGCAGGAATACGCCCGGGCTCATAGTGCTACTCTTGCTCAAAAATTTCTTCAAGCCAATGGAATTCATGTACTGGACTAGCCAGCCTTTCTCCTCCGATTTCTTTCCCATAGAGTATCTTTGGGGAGAGGTATCCACAACAAACCAGACAAAAACTGTTACTTATGGACAGTAGCATTGCTAAAACTTGAATTTTAATGGTTGGTTTTGAAAACGTAAACAGTTTCTTTCAAAAATTTGACACGTCGAATGGCACTTCATAATACCACCGGTACATAGACATCTGCAAACATATCATATAATTGAATTTGCAGAATTACTTTTCAAAAATTTAAGATCTTTTTAGAAAGGCTTTCTGTAAGTTTTTACAGTGTTATGATTTTCTCATAGAATCTGTCATTTTAGTGCCTTTGGCGCTTTGATTTTTAAATTTTTTGTGCAGTTTCAACAATATGTTATAAATGAGGACCACAGAATTGTCAGATTGACCCTGACCTATATATCAGTGCCAAAAGTCATAGTCACTTAGATGAGGAAAAAAGACCAGATAATTCATAGGATTCGGGGGGAGGGGGGGGGGGCGGTGGGGGACATGAACCTCATCATCTGGACCTCTTGTTTACCTTTGACCTCTCAATATGACTGACGTTTGAGGAACCGACCCGGGTCTTGCGGGCGACACATCGTCTTATGATTGTTAACATGTCTGTCACGTTATTTCAAATTCAATTTAAGAATAAGAAACGTATTGGCCCAAACATACGGACAGAGTACAATCTATATGCCCGCAGCCTTCGGCGGGGGCTTAAAAAACTGCGTCGGTAATATTCAACCATTACTCGCATGTGTACATTTCATACAGTTCAGGTTTGCAGGATAATAGGCTACATAGTGAACATTTAACTACGGTAGGGTTCTTCAACTTGACAGGGGATGATTCTTCCTGCACAGGGGCCTCCAGTTTACGTCCGTCACTTTGTGACATTATCTCTGGTCAGCAAGTGATGCCAACAGAACATGCTTGAACACCGCGATTTTATCACCACCCTTGTGAGGTCTAGGGAGGGACTAGTTCTGTCGGTCGAAGGTCCTGGTGAAGGATTGTCTAAGGACGTGTCACCAGTAAACAATTCTTATTCTGATTCTGATATCACCGCCGTCGGGGATCGAAACGGCGGCCTCTAGCATCAGAGGCAAGTGCAGTAACCACTGCGTTATCACGATCACATGTGGTATAAACTATTCAACAGGTTTTTTTTTTTGTTTTGTTTTTTTTTTTCATGTGTCTCATTGATTTTGTCTAAAAATAAATATATGCAGCAGAGGTTATAGCCCTAGTCATGTGGATCGAAAAAAAACATATGCGGTTGACCTCTGGCAAAAGAACAACACAAACAGCATCATTTTACAATATTTGGATGTGATGGGGTTTGTGCGAGAGAAATGATAAATGATGGTGTTTGAGACATCAACAAGTAAATCTCAGACTCGTTTTTAGAGACTCGTCTGAGCCATTACTAAGCTAAAAACTTACATGACACGTCACCGCATTGATTCAAAAACACCATAGGCCTAAGATTGTTTCTTTTATTTCAACTTAACAACTTCATTACTTTATACCAAGGACGTTGAATGGGCCTCATTATACGGGTGGAAGATAGAGTGGTGTGTGGGAGGGACTTTAGGGGTACGGGATTAACTGCGGCCCAGCTAACAAAGAATGTCGGGCCAACGGCGGACCGACAACGATACAACATAACAGCGTCGTATGGCTGTCGGTCCGACGTTTGCCCGTTGTTTTGTGCTAGCTGGGTGGATCAATGGGAACACAATACACTTTTAAAATTATTCCCCATCCCATCACTGCTGTAACGTATATGTATATATAAAAACTGGATCGGTAGATATGTAGGCCTACAAACTGTGCCAAACTCATGATCAGCGGTTTCAACTTATTGATGCGCTGCCTATAATTTTTTTGACAGTTCACTCAAGGTCAATATTTATTGACGTCACATTGCAGAAAATTAAAAATTTTCGCACTCTATACAGATATGAGATGAACTATTGCTGAATATTAAAAATGTGCTTTTACTCATAAGTAAGGATTATAAAGTGTACAAAATTTTGATTGTATTCTATTTACGAGTAGCTATTTAAACCTGTGATAAAATATGTTGAACAGTGAGTTTTTTCTGCACTACATGAGGGCACACAGACGGTGTGCATAAGCTTTGCGTGATGAAAGTCTACGCAGTAATCGGGGGTCTTCATAGGAGATTACTCCCTGCACAGGGGCGTAGAGTTAAAGAACCGATCCGGAGGATGATGCACTTTATGAAATTAATCGCTGGAGCGTGTTTGGACGCCGACATTTTATCACCGCCGCTGAGGATCGAACCGGGTGACTATGGCATCAGAGACTAGTGCACGGAGCTATACCGCACCTGAGTTTAGTTGAGGCGTGAAACCATGTCGCTTTATGTTTTTGTTACTGGCCTATGAAACAAACCTTCATGAAGACTGGACTGTACTCAAATGGGCCCATTAAATGCCGTCACACTGCATGCCAAAATGCAATTAAATACGTTCAGTGCAGTGGCTCAGTGTTTAAGGTGAGGCTTTTCTCTCATCTTACGTGATTTAATGTGATGCAGAATGAAATAGATAGATTTCCGGGAATTCTGTTGATATAGTCTACATACGATGCGATTTCGCGGATAATTAGGATTTTGTGCGACTGGTTTGCTAACTTTCGTCAAAAGTTCGTCATTAAACTAATTCCAAATTAAAAATCGCTTCGTGCAACCGGTGTTAATGTCGTCATTAAAAAGTTTGTCATTAGGACTTTAATGATGAACTAGCGGTTAATTTGAAATTAATTTTAATGGCGTTTCGTACACTCGGGTCCAGAACATTTAAGGTGCAATTATGTTTGCAATTGCCATTTCAGTAGCTGCTGAAATGTACGAATCTCCTGCACTGTCATACAAATTGACGACACCTACGTCACAATTGAAATTGAAGAAACAAACACAGTGCAAACCGCCATCATTCGGATGGGTATTTACAATTTGTACAAAGGGCCCTGAAGCTGGTTGGAACTCGGGCTTTGCAGCATAAAGTACGGACTGCATTCCATGCTCATGTGGGAATTGCTACCGCAAGACAGATTGACTGGCATCTATGATAGTGTCATTTAGCCATCCATTGTCTAAACTCCCTTTCAGTCTTAAACGGTCGTCCTTGGTAAGATTGAGGTGAATTCCATCACTATTCACCAACCATAGCTCTTCATTCACGGCATCAATGCTTCTCCTCATACTTTGTTTTTCTTGCCGTTCTTTGAGGTTTGGACTTTCCATCTGTATTTGTTCACGGTCTAGCCGAACTCGTTTTAGTAGTGTTTTAAAGTCCGTGAATAATAGGTCATTGGTTTGTAAAGTCCGTGAATAATAAGTCCGTGGTTTGTCAAGTGGTCCGTGAATAACTGGTCCGTATTATGTCATGAAGTCCGTGTATTGTTATTAGGTCCGTAAGTCCGTGAGTCCGTAATTGGTCCGTGTTTTGTCAACCACCTGATATGACTGAAAAATTGTTGAAATCGACGTTAAGCCCGAATTCACACACACATTATTTTCCTGGAGAATTAATGTCACTGGACGTGACACCGGTAACATTTCTAATGTAGAGGTACAGACAAAGCATCTCTCGTATTCTCCCTCAAAGAAATCTTTTTCTGTAATTGTCACTAATTAAGGGGGCTATCCAAATTGAGTTATGATCGTCTCACTTAAGCATGAATTACATTTATGAGCAGCAGAAATGACATCTGCTTATCGGAGCTGAACAGTATCATTCTACTTTGAATTTTATGGCCGTGTTAATTTTCATGATCAGCGGAAATAAAATACCTTTGGTGCTCAGTTTAAATGAGCATATTATTTGTCCTACCCACGAACTACCTTTGATGCTCAGCTCATTTGAGCATGGCTTTTGTCATACCCATGCATATTAAATTACGAAATGGATACTCCTTCGGGAGAGGCAACTACTCCAAAGGTATTTTGTCTCCCATGTCGATAGAGGTCAACTTTTAAAGGAAAGAATTTGCTCCTAAGGGAAAAATTCTTTCCTTTAAGAGTGGACCCCCTTTTCAGAGGGACAGGGCTTACAGAAAAGCGAAAAGGAAGTTCCGGAAGTTGTCTCCCTTTGAAAAAGGCAGAAAAATCTGCCATGTGTTTCCATTCGCCTTAAAATTTAACTGACAATGACCAACCTTCATCACCGGCCCCGATAGCTCAGTTGGTAGAGTGTCCGCTCCGGGGAACGGGAGGTCACGGGTTCGATCCCGGGCCGCTTCATACCAAAGTCGTTAAGAATGGTACTAGCTGCTTCTCGCTTGGCACTCAGATTTACGGGGTAGAGCTAGGACTGGTCGACCCATTGTCAGGATAATGTGACTGGGTGTGGTATCATGTAATGTGTCTGGGACATGATACTTCAGTGAGGCAGCACTATAAAAGTGAGCATTGAGCTCCCTGTCGCAACCAGACACCGTCGTGATATGACTGAAAATTTGTTGAAAGCGACGTTAAACCCGAATTCACACACACACCGACCTTCATCACATTTTAGAAATGTTACTGTTTGTGTGTTCTAAAATGGTGATGAGACCAAATCTAGCTCTGAACTGTCTGTTGCAGATAAGGCAACAAAGGTTATAGAAAGACAACTTTGTTGTTGATGCCTTAGCTCTGGCTTTGCGCTGTACGCGTTTCTGCTCTTAAAATTATATTAATGATCGCTACAAATGGATGCGTGAAGCTACCACAGAATCACTTCACATCACGAAAACACGCCTATATCATTTTTACCCCCTTGAACCCCACTTTTATATAGTAAAACTGGTGTTTCCGGGGGTATACCTTATTTTTCTTATTTCTGCTCTGAAACATAGATTGTGGGTACTCGTTAGAACCGCCTCGATGAGGCGGTTCTAACGAGTGCCCACAATCTATATTTGGAACAGAAATAAGAAAAATATCACACTTTTTCATCATAAAATTTTCATTTTTTCGGCGATAAAGGTGTCAATGTATTTGTATAGGCGTGTTTACGTAATGAACTTGATTTCGAGCAACACAATTCTGGTGAGTTTGCGCGTATGCACAGGCACGCCTAGTCCTTTGCTGCTCGTATGTGCTGTAAAAAAAAAAAAAAACTTTTTTTTTTACATTAGCTGGACCTTTCGTGTCCTTCAAAAGTAGCCACTGGTCTAAATGGCCAGACATTACGATAACACATCCGTGCGACAGTGCGCACTCATTCATTTCTCGATAACGGTAATATTTCTGATGAAAACTTGTGATTTTCCCCTTAATTTTACTCTAAACATTGGTTGTGGGTGCTCGTTAGAACCGCCACAACCTATGCACCCACAACCTATGTTTTGGAGCAGAAATAAAAAAAAAAATAGTTTATACCCTGTACACCCTAGTTTGCTGTTTTTCCATCAGAGTTGCTCCCTTTTAAGGCGTATTTATTGCACTGGTCTTATTATAAATAATATTTATTCTTTTTCAGAAAACGAAGAGCTGATGATGAACCCGAACTGTCGACAAATAAATTTTATGGGCTATCTCCGTAGAAAATGTCAGTACGACAAAGGAGGTGAGTAGTCTGCCAGCACAAATACTAAATACCGTCTCCTACTCCTCCTCCTCCCTCATCATCATCATCAGCAGTAGCAGCAGCAGTCATCATCATCATCATCACCATCATTTTAATAATCGCCACCACTGAGATAGCCACCGACATCATCCGCCTGTGTGAGGCGACTATAACGAGTAACGTTACCCACAGTGTATGCTAGAAACTGAAATAAGAGTCTCAATAGACTATTCGCTGATCGCATGTGTCTTTTTCAGCATACGGGCTACTCAAAGAGAGATGACTAAAAACCCTTACACGGGCTGATCCATAGAAACCTTCGTGGTGTAGTGTTTACGTTCCTCGTCAAATCCCGATCCGATCCCGGGCTTCTCGACACTTTTGGATGAGTCTTTAAACCGAGGTTCCATTTCAGTATGACCTTAGCTGTTGGTGAGACCTAAAACTCAAACACATCAGGCTGATCCGAGCCTTTACAGTTCGCATAGGTCTTATTACAGACTTTCGTTCGCTGCCCTATACG
The DNA here is from genome assembly GCA_963580285.1 of Lucinisca nassula. Taxonomy (NCBI): domain Eukaryota; kingdom Metazoa; phylum Mollusca; class Bivalvia; order Lucinida; family Lucinidae; genus Lucinisca; species Lucinisca nassula. The sequence goes on from OY757013.1 coordinate 140,600,939, forward strand.
TACTTTTGTGCAGTTTAAGCCATACATAAATGCCATTTAAAATATTTGCGCCGCAAACAGTCTTAAATAGAGTCAAACACAGAGAAATTCGTGTATTAGAACCGCCTTTGGGACTATTCAAACGTGGACCTAAAGGCCGTGCACTTTTGAACAGTCCTAAAGGTGGTCTCTTACAGCAGGACACTATGTGCAGAAAATTGAGAAAAAAACAACAACAAAGTTTTATATGCTTTTAAAATCAGAATAAGTCTTAATTTTAGCTGATCTTTATAATGGAATTTTACTGTTCTCCTTATTTTACTCTAGCCATAATCGACCTGATTGATGAAGACGGCAATTTGTCTATGGTGCACACAATGGGCCATGATGAAAATGTGAGAGCCAATTTTGTTGACAGAATGAACTATGTCCCAGTCCTGCTAGAAAGTAAGTGCATATGAGTTATAAATGCGCCGATACACAGAAAATCCTGGTGTTGAACACGTGTAGGAAACTTTTATCAGCCTCTGTAGCCCCACAATCTGCCGCTCCATGTTCAACTCATTTGAGCATGAAATTTATCCTGGTCATTAATTTTAAAATGCCAACCATTGTTGGCATTTTAAAATTTATGAGCAGGATAAATGACATTCTGTGCTAACCTGGGCAGGAAAATGGCTTGATTACGTTTGTGTTTTAATTATTATGAGCGTTACAAATTTCATACTCATCTAGGTTGAGCTTCAAAAATGTTTTATAACCTCGGGTTCTGAGCACGGGCTAGACAGGCGTACACCTGTGGACGAGGACCTGTCTCCATATGACCCTAGATGGTGGTGGGACGTCAAACCCAACCACAAACTGAGACTGCACAGGCTGA
>OY757013.1:140606636-140670636 GCA_963580285.1 Lucinisca nassula
CGGGAATATTCGATATTGGGTCGAAACACCAGGGTCAGAACATAAATTTCTATCCCAGGGTAAAATCACGGATTTCCTTGTCTGATGTGCAAGAATTATATATGCGTGTTTTCGTGATGAATGCCCCGCTTGCGGAGCTCTTGTTTAATTTGTGATCCAATAAAACATTGTTGGGACTCGATCCAGGCGGTTCTAATATGTAGACCAATCTGTGTTTGAAGCAAACGAAACAAGGAAACTATGACACATTTCTTCAGAACAAAAGTTTTGATGCATCACAAAAAACTTTATCATACATGGATGTTTCATTATTATGTTTGCAGAAATGGCCATGTTCTCTCTGAAGTGTGCTTTTGTGGTGTTACTCGTTTGCTTCGTCATTCATGCGTATGGTCAGAAGAGAACTACTGGACAGAAGAGCGGCTGTAAGTGAAAAGAAACAGTTCAAGGGAGGGTCAAGTAGTTGTGGTTTGTTGCCGTTAGGCATGCCTGATAGAATAGTTCGGCGATTATGCACTCAAAATCGTTACGGGAACTTCCGGCCATGACTTACGTGACTTCTAAAATGTGAACAAATAGGTGAGGGTTGCTGGCATTTTGTAGCTTATGTATTTCAACATGGAAGTAGTTCGGAATAAGTCTTATTTGACATGTTATATAGGTTTTGCTTAATCCGGCTAAATGAAAATGCAATCATTCGGAACAAGAAAACCGGTCAAAACAGAAATATCTAGCTACCTTCCTCTGGGAGAAATTAAATTAAAAATCGACCACTTACCTTTTCATGTCCACACCTATCTTTTCTGATGCATAAAAGAAAGTTGTTAAGAATATCATAATTATATGTTTACAAAGTTGACTAAAAATCATAAATTTGGAACACTCACCTATTTGTTGACATTTTTGAAGCCTCGTAAGTCATGGCCAGAAGTTCCCGGAATGATTTTGAGAGCATAATTGCCGCTTCCCCTTACGACTCTACTAGGCATGTAGGCTAGGAAACCAGATCTAATTACCAGATTTTAATCGATGCAATAAGGGGCGCTAATTTTCCGAAGAATAGTGGCTCATGTGATTACCGAAAACACGAAAACATGTTTCACGTACATGTAATTATCGAAATGAAGTATTTCTAAATAGCGAAATAAATGTCAGTTTGTGAAAAAGTCTTTAAGTGAACTTACTTATAAAGGTAGTCATTTCACACTGTTTACCTATGATGCTGTTAGTCATATAATCACTGGCAATTTAAAAATCAGTCTAAATGATTTCTTTTCTGCTCCTCGTTCGGTACGTGAGAAATAATATGTACGTGTATTAGTCATATCAAACAGTGGCGGAGCCATCAAACAATGCCGACATTGTCAGTGCCCTTTACTGCTGAGGCCAAAACAAACTTCCTATGAAATTCTTGAATACCTACTTTAAGGCGCCGTTAATACGTCTTAGGTTTCGGAGGTAATAAGTCCGTATTTTGCAAGAAAAAAGAAATGCGTTTGTTCACTAGTTTCAGAATGCTAAGTTTCCATTCTTTAAAGGCTACTCTCGTTTACACCATCGATTAACAAATTCGTTAAAGGGGGCAGCGATTTCTTCTCTACACTTATTGAAATCAATTTTAGAAGGGAATCGATATTTTGGTCCTTTAAAAATTATATTTCGTACATTTAAGAAGGCAGTTACTCGGTCAAAATGTTTTAACACTGAAAAAAAGGTTCCTTGCATTTGCGCTTGAGCACTATCAATGGAATATTGTAAATGCAGTAAGATGAGTATGGTGTGTAGGTCCTATTTAGTGCATATACGTGAATACAGAAGGGCACACGATAAAGCTGAAAAGCTGACTGGGCTCCTGGCTGGTACATAAGCAAACCGTGATTAGATACTATTCAACACAGCGCGCCTATATAGGCAATGGAAAATAACTGTGTTTTATTCTGCAACAAATCACAGCTCGGAAGAGCGTGACGAATGACGTCATTAAAACTGCAAATTTATGACGTCACTAGTCGATTTTCTTGACGTTAGACGGTGTAACGTCATTTTCTCGCATCGAAAACGCAAGAAATGGATATAAATGCATGTGTTTCAGTCGATAATTTTACCGGGATTTCTTGTAACAATGGCGAAAAGTTGTGAGATTTTGAAGGACACAACAACATTATTGCCGATTTTCAGCGTGTTAGAATCGAAATAGATCACCTCTAGCCAGTGATTTGTTGTGTAATAAATCACAGTTTGTCGGTCAGTTGTAAGTAGACAAATCACGCGCGCTACGCGCTCGTGATTTGTCTACTTTACAACTGACCTCCAAACTGTGATTTATTACTCAACAGATCACAGCTAGAGCTGATCTATTTCTTAAACAGACGCCACACAACGCCACATAACGCGGAATCTGAACAGGCCTACGCTTAAAGGGTTGAACGAAAAGTCTAAGTTCATGGCTATTTTCTCAGCATGTACATCAGAGTCAGTCGACTCGCCTGTACATTCAGTGCTTTGGTTCATGCTGCTTGCTGATTAGGAGCAGCCTTGGTGGGGCGGGGGAATCATTTCATTGCAATGTCAGGTAAAATTCCACAAAATTGGAAGCGACATCGCCATAAAGACCCATTTAGTAATGAGGTGGGACGTTAAATCTCAAATCTTACATATAAATAAGCAATATGGTCTGAATGACTGCCCATGCATATTCTGCACAAAACCTATAAGTGACTTATCCTTTAAACTGCTTTAATAATCGTTCATCAAATAAACACTAACTAGAGCAAGTTGATGGCGCGCTGTACCATCAACCCAAAATAGTTCTTTTTGACCTCTGGTGACCCCAACATATGCCCACGGTGCAACCAGTTTGCATCACTGTATTGTACCCTTCATTGTCTTCGATTTGATAAACAACATGAATATGTTTGTTCAAAACAGATTTTTGAACCCTTGGGTAGAGTCAGGTCCCACCCCCAGTGGGTCACATGAAAATTCCAAACACATTCCTCCTGCCTGTGACACTTTCAAGATTCTAGCTCAAAAGCCTAGGAGGAGTTGTGTCATTATAGAAGAAAAGGACCAAACATCTTACTTTTTGATCTCTAGTGACCCCTAGACATGTCCAAGGGGCAAAGACTTTGCATCACTGTATTCCACTCTTCATTGTATTTGATTTGATATGCAACATGACTATGTTTGTAAAAAACAGACTTTTGAACCCTAAGGCTCAACCCCGCTGGCCTTGTCGCGAGGAAGGTGGGGGTGTGGGGGATGGTTCATATCAAAATTGCAGTCCTCATCTATAGGGCTATTAACTGTGACAGCCTAGGAGTTTCTTGACAATTAAATAGGACCCACATTACTACTTTTTTACCTCTGGTGACCACCCAGACGTGCAATCACACCCCGCGGCAAATTTTTACACCACTGTATTCTACTCTGCATTACCTTAATTTTGATATGCAACATGACTTTATTGTACAAAATAGATTTTTGACCCCTGGAACTCAGCCATGGCCCAACCCTTGGGACAGGGGTCAAACAAAATTCCTAATATGTTCCTCCAGTCCTCATCCACAGGGCTATTAACTGTGACCGTATCAAGATTCCAGCTCACGAAGCCTTTGAGCAGCTTTGTGACAATAAAAAAAAGACCCAAAATTTACTTTTGTTTAACTCTGGTGACCCCGAGACATGCCCCTGGGCAAACTGTTTTCGCCACTGTATTCTACTTTTTGCAACAAAGCTGGGTTTGAAAAAAATGAATTTTGACACCCCGGGCAGTGTTGAGCCCCGCCCCCTGCCAGGGGAGTCCAATTAAAATCTGAATACGTTCTCATAGGGCTTTTGTCTGTAAAGATTTAAAGATTCAAGCTTAAATGGTCAGGAGCAATGGTGTGATTGTACGGACGGACGACGGATGGGGCATAGCCCCGTTTTTTCCTTGAAAAGCGCTTGGATAATTAAAGTTTTGCCAGGAGCAATCTGCTGCACGGTTTCTGTGTATGATAATATCCAATTTAAGATGCCAGTCACGACAGTTGTCGTCTGCTCTTTTGTTGTCTGGTTAACAGTTTGTACCCAGATCAGACTGCTTCTAGTGAAGCAGTCTGATCTGGGTCCGAACTGTTAGCACAGTTTAGATCCAGATCAGACTCCTGCTCCTGAAGCAGTATGATTAGGTCCTTCAAACAGTGTGAAGTAGACCAGACTGCTCCCCTTTCAGTGTTTGCCTGTCTGCTAAATATACAACATTTTGAAAAGTTTTGCAAGATGATGCAACAGACGTTATAAACAGACAACATTCTTTATAGATTGTGTCTCAAATCTTCTGAAGGTATTCTTGTTGAAGAGCTATATATCCTGGCACATTTGCATTTCTGCTGGGAACGCTATCATTATCTAACCTCTTAAAACAAATTTATCAAGCTGTCAATCAATGCAGGATCCCCGAAATTCCAGGAAACCTCTGAACAAAGTATACTTATACACCACTGTGTACACTATAGTTAACACCAAAGTTTTTCTGTCACATTTCTTCTCATGTTTTGTTTGTGTGATTTTCAGGGTCTCTCGGAAAAGAAGGACTCAGTGTGGGACGTTGTAAGTATATCGCATAGAATATCAGGTTTATATCAGGAGGCCTTCATGCGGACTGAACAAATTATTTGTCTTAATCGCGACGGAATTAAGGCCGAGGATTGCGGCCACGTAAAGTTGATTAAGCCCTCCAGTGGAGTTCGTTTCCGCTGACCGTTCCAAGGCGGTTATTCTGTCGCGGTTTATTATTGTCATGGTTTGTCTTTGCGTGTTTGTGTCGCTTATATTATTTTATTTTGGATAGCCTATTGGCCATTTTGTGGGAAGGTAACTGTCCTTTTGGCTTTACGCTATTGATGTTTCCATTAGGGTCTGTTGTTTCATGTTTGTGTTTCTTTCCCTTTGGTGTCTCTGATGGGAGCTGTGGGTTAATTGTATCGATTCCTGATCATTGCCTCCACTTCTATTTTTTAAATGTTAATTTTGATAAGACTCAGTTAGTCTGTATTGATTAAGAAAAATATAGTATTCGGCCCATTAAAACAAAATTGAAACTTCGGGGTAAAAGTACCGCTACATTACCAGGAATAGGCTTCAATACTAATTTGGAAAAAGTGGTTAAAGAAAATTACACAGAAAAAAATCAGCCAGCAGAAAAGCACATAAATAGGTGGGGAAAGAGAAATTTATCAACTTTGGTAAAAAAAAAAAAAACATCGCGTTTTAATCCTCGTTTCTATGTCTTTACCAAAATAGAAGTGAGAGCAATGATCAGGAATCGATAGAATTAACCCACAGCTACCATCAGAGACACCAAACCTAATTAAGGCAGTAGTTTTCTATAATTTTTTATGGAACAAAAAAGCAGAGATAAAAATGTCATGGGATTGTTAATCAATACTTTGAGGGAGGGCTTCGGATTGTAAACATCCAAACTTTTAGCTATGCATTTAAAACTACCTGGATAAGAAGACTAAACTCCGTTCAGAAAATCTGAATCATCGATTTTTTCGTTTCTTCCTTTTAATAATCATTTTAGCCCATACATCACTATGGAAAAGTGTTAGACCTGACTCTCCGCCGACTTCTCCAGCAATTCGTATGCCTCTGCGACAGTCAGGAAAGGCTGTGATTATTTGGAGAAAATTGCAAAACAAAGAAATGAGACCACAGACTATGTCCATTTGATGATGATTGTCAGGTAAAATAATAAATATTCAAATCCATGTGATGCACTTTATAAATAGATATGCTATTACGACACACTTTACATTCGAATGGCTAGATAGAAGCTCACTAGGAACGGGGAGTCACTAGCGTGATGTGGTGTCAACAGTGGTCAAAATGAATTATACCGATATCAGATGTGGTGTCACAGCTAATGATTTTCCATGAAGTGATCGTGCAAATAAGACATAGACGCCCTTGTAGTGTACAAGAGCATTAACCACTTCTATATATGGTTTAAAAGGGTATGTCGAACCTGTCAGAATGTCTTAGTCTGTGAACGAAAATTTAGATTTTGCAATTTTCTCCAAATAATCACAGCCTTTCCTGGCTGTCGCAGAAGCATACGAATTGTTGGAGAAATCGGCGGAGGGTGAGGTCTACAACTTTCCCATAGTGATGTATGGGCTAAAATGAGTATTAAAAGGAAGAAACGAAAAAATCGATGATTCAGATTTTCTGAACGGAGTTTAATTACCAATAATTGTAAATGGCAAATGTTTATTTCAAACTCTAATAACGTGGAGAAATTGTTTCTTTAGACTCACAATACTCACAATGCATAGAAGAGCTAAAAAATGATATCTGGAAATACGTGCTTTATTCATTTATAAACATCGATGAAAAGATAGAATTTCGCACGAAAATATATGTAAAATTCTAGTATTTTACAACAATGACATTTGCATAGACAAAAATACATATTCTTGAAAGATTGGCACACAAAGGGAATCAGATTTGTAAATGCCTTGGTGAATGAAAATGGAGAATTTTACAGCCAAGAAAAACTAACAGAAAAATATAACATAAATAAATTATTTGCATTACCAAGGCATAAAAAGAGCATTCAAAGTGTTTTAAATAGATTGAAACTTAAAGTGGCACATGGATAGAATCACCATTAATACCAATTTGCTTAAAACCTAGTCTGCAGCAAAAGATATAGTTACATGTATATATAATAGTATAAATAAAAATGAATACAACCCGGCTGGAATGTTGTCTTGAAATCAAAGTATACAATTAGTACAGAACTTAGAAATGACCCACTAGTTATTTTTGCCACTTAGAAGAAAAATCAATCATACACTTGTTCCCCAGTGGAATTAGTTTCAAGGCCCGTTCCAAGGCGGTTCTTCTGTCGCGGTTTATTTTTGTTATGGCTTGTCTTTGAGTGTTTGTATTGCTTATATTGTTTTTGTTTAGGATAGCCAATTGGCCATTTTTTAGGAAAGTAACTGTCATTTTGGATTCCGCTATTGATGTTTCCATTTTGGTCGAGTTAGTTCGTGTTTGTGTTTCTTTCCCTTTTGTGTCTCTGATGGGAGCTGTGGGTTAATTGTATCGAAGTCTGATCATTGCCTTCACTTCTATTTAAAACAAAAATGACTAGATGGCTCAACATGCATAACATAAATTGTGATATATATGAATAGAGGAAAATACAAGTACTAATAAAATATTGAGCTTTATACTCTTATACGCAAAATATCTCATATTCATTACTTGGTGTAACCAACAAAGCTTGAATTCTGAGTTGTTCAAGAAACATTCTGCTACAGAATATTAAAATATTACTCTTCTTTACTCTCTCTGCTATGACATACAAATGGAAATATTTATATCAACAAACTGCCAGATTTAAAAACAAAGTGGAACCCATATTTTGCACTGAAAATAGTATATTTTAACCTTCGGAAAACTGAAATGAGAGTTTCTAAAAATATTTCCATTGAAATATTTCCGTTGAAATTATGTCTTTTCTTTAATCCACTTGATAAAGTTAAAAGAAAACTTGCGAATTGTGTTGTCTTCCCAGGTCAAAATATTAAAATACTACTCTTCTTTTTTCTCTCGCTTTTTCACTTTGAATCTTGTTTGATAACACCCTAACATTCAAACTGAAGATCATGATGTGAGCCAGCGCATGACAAAACCTACAATAAGACATGTGCGTCCAATGAAGACTCAGATCAGGCTACGCATCCGAGCAGTCTGATCAGTGTCTTCGTTGTGCTCTCTAAGGATAGCTAAGGGCCCAATGCTCCTTCATGCAACAAGAAAAGTCTCTGGTTAGACTATATGGATGCGAAGCTTGATCTGATTCCTTTCTTGGCACACATGTAAATTGTAGGAAATGCTGTTTCCCGGCCCATATAATAAATACCTAGTATTGTTAAACCTTGTCCTGCTGTTCACGACCGCCTCTGCCTTTGCAAGCAGTGTGGATCCGGATCGGCTGGCTTCTTATTGGAATCTTCATTGAACTGAATGCATACCCAGTCAGCAAAGAATGCCGGGCCAACGTCGGGCCGATAGCGGTACGACGTGGTAACGTCGTACCGCTATCGGCCCGACGTTGGCCCGTGGTTTGTGCTGGCAGGGTATATGGTATATCAAGTGGTCCAATTAGCTAATGGCTGGTGATAGGTGTGGCTAAATTGGTGTGTTGAGCAGGATCCAATATACTTGAAACCATTTAGCTTTTGATTTACATGAGACTTCGATGCATCGACTTGTTAACTTGATGCGTTTTAACGATTCGATATAATTTCTGTTTTGTTTTGCTTGTTATTTGTTTTTGTTTTTTTGTTTTTTGTTTGTTTTTGTTTTTTCTCTAACATTTATATGCCCAAAATGTTCAAGAAACAATCTGCTCCTGGAGTAACGTCCCTAAGGCTCCTCTTATCGCCTTTTATTTGACATTTCAATATTTAAGATTCGTTCCGCTACTGACAAGAACCTGCAATCCATGTTATTGATACAAAATGTACAATGATGTGGGATTGCTTATTGCATGCACGTGTTATAGCCCCGCTTTGAAAAAGTGAGGCAATATCGGATTTGCCTTGTCATTTCGTCATTCCTTCTATCGTCCGTCATTCCGCCAGTCCTCGTCAGATACGTCGCCACACATTTCTCAACAACTGTATGAGTCGCAAAGTTGAAACTTGATTCACACATGGTCAGTGTGTTGATGTACATGTATCGTGTAAACCGAAATCAGGACTAATGATCTACAACACTTGAAGTTTCGTCCCTTGATAGGTTTTACAATATGCCATTTAAAAAAAATGCCACATTTTTCTCAAAAACTGAAAGGGTTACAAAGTTGAAATATGGTACACACAAGGACAGTGAGTTGGTTTATCGTATATACCGGAATCTAGGTTAAGGGCCCATAACTCTTAGAGTTACATTCATTTATAGGTTTTACGATTTACCAGTATAATGAAAAAAAATCCGTTACCGATTCCTCAGAAACTATCAAAGTTGTAAAGTTGAAACGTTGTACACACTTGGACAGTGGGCTGATGTTTAGTGTATAACAGAATCAGGGCTATAACTCCTGGAGTAACGTCCCTTGATAGGTTTGACAATATGCCACTGATGGAAAACGTTCATCAAGAACTGTAAGGGTTACACAGTTGAAATTTGGTATATACATTAGCAGTGACTTGATGTATCGTGGATATTGGTATCAGGGCCATGGGCCCATAACTCTTGGAATTACATCCCTTGGCAGTTTTACAATATACCATTAATGAAAAAAAATGTTACATATTTCTTAGGAACTATGAAAGCTGTAAAGTTGAAACATGACACACACATGGGCAGTGGGCTGATGCATCGTGTATACAAGAAACAATGCCAAAGTCCTATAACTCTTGAAGTTCTTCCCTTGATTGGCTTTACAATTTGCCACAAATCATAAATAATCGTCTCACTTTTCTCAAGAACTGTAAGGCTTACAAATATGAACCCGGTACCCACATGGATAGTGGGTTGAATTATTGTTACCTTTACCAGAATCAGGGCCAACAGCTAGTAAAATATTTCAACACTGTGGATCTTTCTGATTTATTAGCACTGCTGCGGGGCTATAGTTCTGATGATTTAAAGGATGGTTCAGTCCGTGGCGACCTGGAGTAAAGTGCTCTCTCTGTAATATTTAGTCTCTCACCGTCGTGTGTGGGGGCCGTGTTCAGCAACGCATTAAGATAACGCATCCGTGCGACAAAGTACATTTTTTTCACATCTCCAAAACTGCCATTTTTTCGAAGAAAATCCCTGATATTTTTTCTTATTTATACTGCAAACATAAGTTTTGGTTGCTAGTTAGAACCGCCTCATTCTAATGAGTACCCACAACCTATGTCAAGGAGCAGAAATAAGAAAAATAATGTATAGCCCCGTAAACCCCGATTTTCTCTATATAAAGTGGGGTTTAGGGGGTGTACATTGCATGGACTTGTTCACGGGATGGTAAGATCAGGTGCTCTCCGAGTTAGATGTAAGAGAAATAATATTGAACCCAAATAATAAAAGAACAAACGACCAGTGTTGTTTTATTCGGTTTTTATTTCCATTCAAACAGGGAACCTAGGCCGCGATGGACTAAAGCACACCTTTGGAAATGGAGTCTCAGTATTTGGGAAACCTGATTTGAAATTTAGCAGGAGCAGTCCTTTTGTGAAAGTAGACGGTACGTAATAGTCATTTCAAAGTACACACGAAACGAATGCAATGAAAAATAACAACAGCAACAACAATAACGACAACCAAAGGCCGCGTCTGGTGATCAGGAGGACGCGGCTTCGATACCTGCCGGGGCCGGCAACATTCTTTCGTGAGGATTGATCATGAAATCTTTTCTACGGTCATTCTCTCCCTTCCGCTGAAACAAGAAGGGAAGTTGTCAGTTTCGGGCGCAAGAATGTGTACTGTACTGGTGAACCGCTTACGTATAAGCCTGCCCAGGAACAGTGTGGATAGATAAACTAACCGGCTCAATATGATCTAAATAGTGTTGACTGGGCCGTTAAACTCCAATACAAACAAGACAACCGAAGGCCCCGGTGGCTCTGTCAGATGGGCTTCCGACTGTTGATCAGTTCACCACCACCACCACAACTGGTTAATAATTCATATGTAAGCCTGCCAATGAAAAATGACTTTGTAAACTTACCGACTCCATATGATCTAAATTGTACTGACTGGGTCGTTAGAATACAATCCAAACCAGAAATCTAAATAACCATAGGATGAAAATAAGGATAGCTGATCATCGATAATTCAAAGACGAAAATACTGATTTTTGTGTCGATAGTTTTTCAAGTAACCCAAAGTTGCTAAGCACAGAAGCCCTTTCAGTGCTGATGTCCACGTGACTAGCACTTCTTTGTAGGAAATCCAGATAACGGTTTTTACAGAAAATAACCACGCTATTCTAATCACTGTGAAGTCAGAGTGTTGCGTAAGAATCTTGACTTGAATCTTGTGTTTGGCATGGTAACCAGTGTAGATCTAGATCAGTCGCCACAGAACGCGGCATCTTATAAGGGTCTACACTATTTGCCAAGGCTGGCACGATTAATCGTATAATCGATTAATCGATCGATAAATTCCGCAAAAATGATTATCATTTCTGCTTTGCTTTTAATCGATTACTTGTTGGGTACAATTTACTACCATAAGTTATGCCTAACATAGCTGGATGAGTGGCAAACAGTGCAGACCCTGATGAGACGTCGCATTCTGTGGCGTCTCATCTGGGACAACAGTGTTTGCTCAGGCATGTCTGTTCAAATATGCATATGATAGTGCAACATATGGTAAGAGTCATGCTCAGATAGAAAGCCAGACAAGTAAAATTATGACAAAAACCTTAGCGATTACTAATCGATTATCGATCGCAATGACATGACTGATAATCGATTATCTTTTCACTTCGATTAGCCAGCCCTACTATTTGCTTACAGTACAGGAATTTAAGGGTTAAACAAAACAGTCTGAGTCCCCTTTTAGGAACATTTGTCAACTCAGATATAAGCTCAGTCGGATGCGCGTCTGACTGGTGATCAGGAGGACGCGGGTTCAATACTGCCGGGGTCAGCAACACTCTTTCATGGAGGTAGATTATGAAATCTTTTTTACGGTCATTCTCTCCCTTCCGCTGATTCAAGAAGGGCAGTTGTCAGTTTCTGGCGAAAGAGTGTGCACTGTACTGGTTATCCGCTTATGCTAGGTTTACATTATGTTCCCGGCGGCCACGGCAGCCCCGTTTGCCCGAAACGTAGTGCGCCGTGGGATTTTGGCCATTTCTTTCTCAGTATTCAAGTTTTGTTAGGTCTTGCTAAGTTTTCTCACGGTCAGTCACGGTATCCGTGACAGGCCGTGTGAAGACGGGGGGTGCTGAGTCCCGGAGGCTCGCAGGCGTACTACGATTCGGCCCGCGGTCTACCACGGATGCCAGTACGTTCCCTCTCGGCCCGTCACGGTCTGATGGGGTCTGTCACGTTTCTCACGTTCTGATCAAGGTCTGGCACGTTTTTCACGTTCTGTCGAGTCTTTCTACGGATGAAACGTGGACGCCGGGCAGCTTTGGAGCACGTTTGTGCCCACGGTATAAAAAGAAAGCCTCCCAAGCAATAGAAATCGGTATATCCTGAGACTTCGACGAGACATCATGAATGCCCAAGATGAAGTAGATTTTGTGTTTGTGTGTTTGCTGGGTGGATACATCTAGTCTTTGCGTCAGCAAGGAGAAGGCCAGCAGCAGTTGCAGAGCGGAAAAGCCAGACTGCAGCAGGCAGGAAGAAGGCGTAGAAGGCGGACAAGAAGACCAAGATCTATGTGGGTGCACGAATGGTTATCGGAAGACAGAAGGCAGCAGCTAGGACACTTCTCAACATTTCTCACTAGAGAGCTCCGCACCGAAGATGTCAGTGCCTTCCAGAATTATCTGAGGATGCCTCCAGAGCTCTTCGACGAGATCCTGGAAAGAGTAACACCAGCCATCGAGAGACAAGACACGAAGTTCCGCTCTGCCCTACCAGCTGGACTGAAGCTGTCAGTCACTCTGAGACACCTGGCAACTGGGGACAATTACTCGTCACTCTCCTATGCGTTCCGGTGCAGTAAATCAGCCATCTGCTATATGGTGCCAGAAGTGTGCAAGGCCATCGTGGAAGCCTACAAGGATGAAGTGTTCGCCGTTCCTGTGACGCCTGATGAGTGGAGAGCCCTTGTCCAAGAGTTTGAAGACAAGTGGAATGTGCCTCATGCAGTGGGAGCTCTAGACGGGAAGCATATTGCCATCAGCAAGCCACCCAACACAGGTTCCTTGTACCACAACTTCAAGGTTTTTTTCAGTATCCCTCTTCTCGCCTTGGTGGATGCCCAGTATCGTTTCATATGGATTGAAGTTGGTGGAGTGGGACACATGTCTGATGCCCAAATCTATAATGACTCAGAGCTCAGTGAACTCGAAGAAGCCCGGATAGGGTTGCCACCACCATGCCCTCTGCCGAACGATGACCAAAACCAGGACATCCCTTACTTCATCCTGGGGGACGATGCATTTGCCTTAAGAAGTTACCTGATGAAGCCGTATGGGAGAAGAGCGATGCCAAGAGAAAACCTCATCTTCAATTACCGGATCTCCCGTGGAAGACGTGTGGTGGAGAATGCGTTCGGGATCCTGGCCAAGCGATTCAGATGCTTCCTTGGAACAGCAAAGGCTCGGGGAAGACTGCGCGTATGCGCAGGCTCGCCTGAGACTTTGCTGCTCGCCTATGTGATAAGTACCCTTTCCTCATGGGCTGGCTCATAATGGTTGTGCATATGCAGTTGTGATGTACCATGCACGCTGTAAATTCTCCATCCACTTCAGTCATGCGTAATGAGTTCAAAGACCAGAGTCTGAGAAATCTTTTGTTGAGATACCGCGTTATTCACAGAACGATTATAGAAACAAACGAAGATAAAACAAAAGGAACATTCTAACACAGCGCGCCCATATAGGCAATGGAAAATGACTGTGTTTTATTCTGCAATAAATCACATCTCGGAAGAGCGTGACGACTGACGTCATTAAAAACTGCAAATTTATGACGTCACTAGTCGATTTCCTTGACGTTAGACGGTGAAACGTCATTTTCTCGCATCGAAAACGTAAGAAAAGGATATAAATGTATGTGTTTCAGTCGATAATTTTAGCGGAATTTCTTCTAACAATGGCGAAAGGTTGTGAGATTTTGAAGGAAACAACAACATTATTGCCGATTTCAGCGTGTTAGAAACGAAATAGATCAGCTCTAGTTTGTGATTTGTTGAGTAATAAATCACAGTTTGTCGGTCAGTTGTAAGTAGACAAATCACGCGCGCTACGCGCTTGTGATTTGATCTACTTTACAACTGACCTCCAAACTGTGATTTATTACTCAACAAATCACAGTTAGAGCTGATCTATTTCTTAAATAATAAATCACTTATTTTCCGTTATGTAAATCAAGAAAAGTAGATGGGGTGCCGTTTTTTCAATTGAATCCCGATTCATTGATATCACTAATTCGAATTATGGATATCCATTATTCGAATTATGGATATCAATAAATGGGCTGAATTATTGGTATCCATAATTCAAATTTATGGACATCACTAATACGAATTATAGATATCTTAATGATTTATTGGTATCACTAATTCGAATTATGGAAATCACTAATTCGAAATAGTGATATCCATAATTCGAATTAGTGATATCAATAAATGGACTTAATTATTGATACCCAGAATTCGAATTGTGGATATCCATAAATCAAAATAATGATTTCAATAATTCGAATTAGTGATATCCATAAATCAGGCTGAATTTTTGATATCCATAATTCGAATTATAACATCAAAATATAATGATGGATATCTCTAATTCGAACAGGTGATATCACTAATTCGAATTATTGATGTCCATAAATAATTATGGATATCTATAAATAGGGATTAAATAGTAAAACGGCGCCCCATAAAAGTACTATTAATGCTGTACTTTGTTATCAATAAATGAACCTTTGATTTTTTATTTAAATAAATCTTTACCTTTCTGTACATTCTTTCATAGTACATAAATGGTGCCATCTGTCATAAATCAGTGCTGAATGCATAAATTAAACCTGCTTTACTCATAATGAAGTTCTAATAAATGTCACTGAAACCTTAATTTATGGTCTGTCATAAGAAAAAAAAAGTTTGCATTCATTTTCTAAGAGATGAAAAAAAATAGGAAAACCTTCACTGGTCGTGTCTGTCCTGGTCGTCGCCCTTTGTGTCAGAGGTGAGCATCTGGATGTACGAGATGTCTTGTACGTCGGCAGCTGATGTCGATTGCGGCTGAGTGGACGACGATGACTGTGGCTGGTTTTCAGTGATGGGCGGTGGACAGATGATGTTCATCTCAGGGAACTGCTCCTGCACCACGGTCGATCCATCGAGAGCCAGACATCGGGTTGGTTGGTCACCTCAGCAGGCCACTGGGAGTGGGGTGGCTGCCAGTGCCGGACAGGAAGCTCCCTTGTACGACGGGCTGAACGCTGGGCTGGAGGCTATCTGTACCAAGTCCGGGGTCGCTGTCGATCAGCTGGGGCTAGCTGCTGTTGTTGTACCTGCCGAAACTGCTGTCGGTCCGCTTCGTCGTGGCATTCGTGCAACACATCCATTATTCTGGCTTCTGTTGTACGTCGACTGGCTGGTGGAAGACTTCGCAGACTTCCGTCGACATAGGAACCAAAGGCGGTGGCTGGGTGCGCCTGACTCTGCCGCTCGGTCAGGATGGTCTCCAAGAGGTTCATCAGGAGATCTGCGTTGGCACCGGCGGTAGACGTGTGTGTAGAAGCTGAAGTGCCGGCAGATGGAGCAGGCCGAGCAGGCGGAGTATCTTCTGAAGCCTCAGGATCACGTGGAGCAGGAGGAGCGTCTTCTGGAGCCTCAGGAGCAGGCGCAGCAGGGGGAGCTCCAGCAGCAGCAGGTTGAAGTCGGGCAGTGAAGCTCGCCACGGTCCTTCTGGGCATCTGAGTGATGTGCTCCGACAGGAACTGGAAGCGCTGCCAAATCCACCTGATGAAATAGAAATTGAAATTTATAAGTATGCATGCAAATATCTGTATTCAGTACATTATATATTATAAACATTATTAAACTATTAAATTATTTCTAGAGCTTAGGCTGTCACTACAAATATTATTATATGTATTTAGAAAAGTCCTGGTCCAGTAGTAAAGTGAGACTTACATTTCGGTTGCGATGAAGCGGTCAGCAGCTTGCCCGGACTTGGTGACAACTTTCTTTAGTTTGCCGAACTTGGTGCGCATGCTGTCGTACCACGTCTTGAGTTCGTTGGGCGTACGCTTCATCTGCCTGGCCTGCTCCGGCCACAGTCTGTCTTTCGCCGCCGCGTCTTTGTATCCAGCAAGCCTCTTGGAATACAACGTGGGATTCTGCTGGAGGAAATCAATGATGAGCTCCTTCTCAGCCTCCGTAAAGTTGGTTAAGACCCTTGGGGCTGCCCTCCTCCTTGCAGATGCGTTTTCTTCATTTTCCTCAGGTTCAAGTTCCAGTTCAGGGACCGGGTTGGCAGCAGAAGCACGCTCCTCTTCATCTGGAGGCGGTGATCGGCGAGGATCTTCAGGCTGCTCCTGCACCTCTACTGGTAGAGGTTGCTCATTGCTGCTCCTCTACTGGTAATGGTGGCGAAGGACGGGGGCCTTCGTACGTCTTGGCTTCTTCGGTGGCATAATCTGGCCTTCTTTCTCCGCAACTTGGTCTTTTCTCTTCGTATTGTAGACGCAGTAATGAGTCGTCGTTTGCTCAGACTCGAATGAAGCTCCCCTGCTGGTCCTGGCTTTTATATACTCTCTCCCATACCGCGCTCGCCGTGACAGACCGTAGTAGAACGCAACGCACCGTAACGCGCCGGGCCAGTAAACCGTCACATGCCGGGACATGCCGTGATTATACGCGACGAAACGGCTACCATACACTCTCACTTGCCGTGACAAACGTCATAAAACGTGGAAAGACGGCACAAAACGCGCAGCAACCGTGAAGCAACCGTGCCAAAACGCGCACTAAACGCAGCAGAACGTGGCAAAATTTGAAAGGACCGTGAGATGCCGGGGATTACACATGCTTCCCCGTCCCACTACGGATCGCCTCCAAGTTTTGTTACGGCCAATTACGTACTGTCACGTTTTGTTGCGTTCACCCCGTTTTACTACGGCTTACTAGGTTTCTCATCCACACCGTGACTGCCGTGGCAAATTTTTAGACAGTTTAAAAATCTGGCCCGGCATCCACGGCAATCACGGTCTGTCACGTTTGCCCACCGCGTCCCCCCGCGTTGTTTCACGTCTATCCCGTTTTGTCCACGGTGGCCTGAAACGTGATTGCCATGGCCGCCGGAAACATAATGTAAACCTAGCATTACGTATATAATCTTGTCCAGGAAAAGTGTGAATAGGTAAATTGACTGGCTCAAAAATGACCTAAATAGTGTCGTAACAAAAACCAAACACTCAGAGATAATCGACCCACCCGTGATACGGGTACTTTTCATATACGCATTATCAAGACTTAACAAATTCAAGTGTACAGTCAAATTACTTAAAGACCACTTTTAAACAGCCACAAAGGCGGTTTCTTATAAAGAGACACTAGGTGTAGAAAACACAAAGAAAAATTAACTTAAACAATCTCTTTAAACTTTTAGAAGCACATTTAGTCTTAATTTAAGGTGATCTAAATAGTGGGAATTTTGTTGCATTTGATATGACCCGGATGTTGAAATCACTTTGAAACCGATTACAGTGAAACGTCAATAACTCGAAAATTGATGACTTTTTACCGTGGCTAATTCGAACTGGTTGGGGAATCCTCGAGACGTCTTACCATCAAATACAGTAAAACGTCGATAACTCGAACATGGCTAGTCCGTTTGCCATAGTTAATTCGAACTCGTTCGGGAGTCCTTGAGACGGCTTACCAGCAAATAAAGTACAACTTCGATAACATGGACATGGCTAATCCGTGTACCGCCGTTAATACCTGCCCCGATAGCTCAGTTGGTAGAGTGTCCGCTCCGGGGAACGGGAGGTCTCGGGTTCGATCCCGGGCCGCGACATACCAAATGCGTTAAAAATGGTACTAGCTGCTCCTCGCTTGGCACTCAGATTTACGGGGTAGAGCTAGGACTGGTCGATCCAGTGTCAGGATAATGTGACTGGGTGTGGTATCATGTAATGTGTCTGGGACATGATACTTCAGTGAGGCAGTACTATAAACGTGAGCATTGAGCTCCCTGTCGCAACCAGACACCGTCGTGATATGACTGAAAAATTGTTAAAAGCGACGTTAAACCCGAATTCACACACACACACAGAGTACCGCCGTTAATTCGAACTCGTTCGGGACTCCTTGAGACTTCTAACCTTCAACTACCGTAAATGTCTATAACTTGAACACGGTTAGTCCGTTTACCGTGATTAATTTGAACTCGTTCGGGAGTTCTAGATACTTCGATAACTCGAACACGGCGAGGCCGTTCAATAGGAGAGTTGCTAAGGCCGTCGTCAAGATTTTAATTTTTTTGTAAGCTTCCGCGAAAGGGATTATTTTTTATAGCAGAATAATTGTGAAATCGGAAACTACTTCCGGTCATTTTAACATAAGCATACAGCCGTCAGAAATGATAAAATTTGCATTCAAAAGCACAAATGAAAACATCAACACTTCCTAAAACGTTTCATTACTTCAGTTATGGTTGTCACTGAAATGGAACGTTTTCGAAGCTTCGTTTATTAGGTAACCCATATTTTTAAACAAACTTCTGGTCAATTTTATTAAACAGGCTGTGTCAAAAGCATGAAATTCAGACTCGATAAGCATTTTCATCTTTGAATTATGGTCCCATCGAATTTTGGCACGAGAAAAATGTTTTTAATTCTACCTACGCCGGCCTCTGAGATTCGCTACTGGTTAATTAGAACTAGTTCGGGACTCCTGGAGACTTTTTACCTTCACATACAGTAAAATATTGATAACTCTAACACGGCTAGTCCATTAACCATGGCTAATTAGAACTAGTTCTGGAGTCCTAGAGACGTCTTACCTTCAATCACAGTAAAACTTGGATAACTGAACATGGCTAAGCCGTTTACCGTAGCTAATTCGAACTCAGTCGGGACTGCTAGAGACTTCTTACTATCATATACCGTAAAACTTTGATAACTCTAACACGGCTAGTCCGTTTACCATGGCTAATTAGAACTATTTCGGAAGTCCTAGAGACTTCTTACCTTCAACCACAGTAAAACTTGGATAATTCGAACATGCCAAGTCCGCTTACCGTGGCTAATTCGAACTCGATCAGGACTACTAGAGACTTCTTACTATCAAATACCGTAACACTTTGAGAACTCTAACACGGCTAGTCCGTTTACCATGGCTAATTAGAACTATTTCGGGAGTGCTAGAGACTTCTTACCTTCATCCACAGTAAAACTTGGATAACTCCAACATGGCTAGTCCGTTTACCGTGATTAATTAGAGCTCGTTCGGGAATACAAGATACTTCTTACTATCAAATACCGTAAAACTTTGATAATTCGAACATGGCTAGTCGGTTTACTAATTCGAACTCGTTCGGGAATTCTTGAGACTTCTTATCATCAACTACAGTAAACCTTTGATAACTCGAACAAGGCTAGTCCGTTTACTGTGACTAATTCTAACTTGTTCGGGAATCCTAGAGACTTCTTACATTCAAATACAGAAAAACGTCGATGACTCGAACACGGCGAATCCGTTTACCGTCGTTAATACGAACTTGTTCGGGAATCCTTGAGACTTCTTACCTTCAACAACAGTAGTACGTCGATAACTCGAAAACGGCTGGCTCGTTTATTGTGTTTAATTCGAACTAGTTTGGGAGTTCTTGATACTTCTTACATTCAAACACAGTAACTCATTAGTATCGTCTCAAGGTATGTTAGGTGTACTCATTAGTATCGTCTCAAGGTATGTTGTGTGTACTCATTAGTATCGTTTCAAGGTGTGTTGTGTGTACTCATTAGTATCGTCTCAAGGTATGTTGTGTGTACTCATTAGTATCGTCTCAATGTATGTTGTGTGTACTCATAAGAATCGCCTCAACGAGGCGATTCTAATGAGTACACACAACATACCTTTATTTTATAGAAGATCGTAAAAATCTCCTTAACTGGTCTCTATTATGCCTCATGACCTGGCAATATGAGTAAAACCTCGGTAGTTCGAACTACCTCTATCTCAAAAAAAGTTCATGGTTACAGAAGTGTTCGAGTATTGAAGTTCGACTGTATCCAGTTATTTAGTAGAATTTGATGTTATCTTGGAAAAAATGAATGTTGTGTGTGCTAACTAGAAACGCCTCGATGAGGTGATTAGTATCTTATGAGTACGCGCCGCATCCCTAATCTTTATGGAAGATTGAAAATACAGAGAAATTCTTATATTAAGACCACCTTTGGGACTGTTCAAAAATGGTCTTTGTGACCACTTTTGAACAGTCCCAAAGGTGGTCTCTGACCAGAGGAAACTATATGCAAAAAACACAAAGAAAGAATAACAGAAACTTTCTAAATAAGCTTTTTAAAGCGGAATTAGTCTCAATCTTTGGTGGTCTTAATAGCGGAATTTTATTGTATAACCTTAAATCATCCCCATTATGCCTTATGACATGGTGCTTTGATTTACCCTCAGTAGTTCGAACTACCCGTATCTCGAACAAATGTCCATGGTCCCGTACGTATTCGAGTTATTAACGATCCACTGTATTTTGAAATGTCGGAGTTTGAGTAATCGACTTTCTACTTTATTTCCAAATAAAACTTTGGAGATGCGAAAAGCATACGGTCTGACAGCACAGTCAGGCTAGTCTCCGCTTTCTGTTTTGAAAAATAAAAAATAAAACAAATCAACGGATCACAGGCTATAATTGCTAATTCAGAGGACCAATGGTCTTGAACCCCTCACCTGCAATGAATAATAAGTCATAGGGCTTTTTGAAGGGTTTCTGCCTTATATGGGCATGGCGGCAAACTTGGTCATGTCACCTGGAGCCCGCGAACAAAATTGCGGTCCCCCATTCCATGCATGGATACTCCACACTAAATTTGACTTCAATCCACCCAGTGGATTTTAGAGGATAATGTGTTTGAAAATGTATACAGACGACAAACAGGCAGCGGAGCCTTACCATACTATAAGCTTTCCAATGAGCCTTTGGCTCAGGAGATCTGGTGAGCTTAGAATTGAGACGCTGATCAGACTGTTCTGATTCATTTTATCACCAGTTCAGTTGAGCATGAAATTGTACTTGTCATAAATATCATCCGTCAATATTTTTAAACATCTCCTATGAAACCAATGGACCGATTTGAGTCAAATTTCCTTTGAGGCATCCCATCACGACAACACGCCTATATAATTTTGACCCCATTGAACCCCACTTTTATATAGTGGTTTACAGGGGTACACCTTAGTTTGCTTATTTCTGCCCTAAACATAGATTGTGGGTACTCGTTAGAACCGCCTCGATGAGGCGGTTCTAACGAGTGTCCTCAATCTATGTTTTGAGCAGAAATAAGAAAAATTTTGCAATTTTTCATCTTAAATTTTTGTTTTTTTTCCGGTGGTAAAATTTACACTGTATTTGTATAGGGGTGTTTTTGTAATGCGTGGGATAGGGGAACGAGGGTTTGTCTGCGGGGACCAGGTTACATAACCAAGATGGCGGCCATGCTCATATAAGATAAAAAAAAATCAAAATCTTCTTCTCCGGAACCAGTACGCCGATCGTCATAAAATATGATATGTAACATGAAGGCTTCAAGCTTATCATAGTTTGTACAAATGTTGAACCCTTCATGACCTTGACCTATTTTATGACCAGGTCATATTGGCCGCACATGCTTTATTTTATGCAATCGACTTTCTTTCAGACACTATAAAATATGATACTGTGATATGAAAATCGTTAGCTTGTTTGTGTTGAGGTTTCACGTCAACAATATTTAGGTACTTTTGGAGTCGTTGCTTCCGATGTTTCAGGCCTTTTACCCGACATTGATATGAAATGATATCACAGACCCTACCACCAATGGAAAGAACTAGAATTTAAGGAGCAGTCCAGTTTTCGTGGACAGGTTTAGACCAAAGCGGTTTACCTGTTTGGTCGGTGTATGAATGTCACTTGACGTATGAATGTCACTTGACGTGTCACAGTAACAATTTCGAACTCTCGGGGAGTTGGGTTTGGGAAGCACCGTTCAACTCTCGGGGAGTTGGGTTTGGGAAGCACCGTACAGTCAAATCATTATCTCCAAGCCTCGATAGGCGGGGCGCCTGAAAACGGTTGTTACAAGAAGCAAAATGAGTGAATGCAATTAAATGCAATTACATGAGTAATGTAGGTCGAGGTCATTCCGTGGCTATGGTCCTAGGCCATTCAGATATGAAAATTAACAGTTTTGTTTCTCGGAAACCACTTGGTTTGGACTGGTGACCAATATCGCCGTCATGCCTATAAATATTATAAGGCAAAAGCCTTCATAAATCTTCTTCTCTGGATCCATAGCCGATTATCATTAAACCTGGTATGTAGCATTGTAGATTCGAGCCATTCATAGTTTGTTCTATTTCAGCCCATGGTCAGCTTTATTCGCATAGGCTTTCGAATGGAAAAAAAAGTCTAACCGTGTATTTTTCGGAAATTATTGCAGCCTGTAATCTGAAAATTTAGAGATCTAGTAAGCTTAGTCAGTAAATGAAACGGCATGAGTTTTCACATCAAGGTCATTCCCTGGCCTTGGTTCAAGGTCATTCATATATGAATTGTCCTGCTCAGAAACCACTCGGCCATTTTTAACAATATTTCAAATAAAAATTTCAGAAACCAAGCAATGAAAATTAATTAATATTTGGTCACGTGATCAATAATGCCATCAAAACCTTCCTCTCTTGCACCAATGAGCCATTAGCTTTGAAACTTGGTATGTAGCATTAGGATCTCTGGCCTATCTTAATTTGTTTAAATGATGACTTTGTCTTGATCTTGACCTAAAGTTCGTCATGATCAAATTGAATTGCATATGCTTTTATATGGGAAAATATGGCCATTGTTTATTTTGAGGCAATTGTTTTTGCCTATGAATTTAAATTTGTATGTATTATGCAATCAACTAAATTAGTAAGTGAAGCTACATGCGTATCAAAGGGCTAGATCACTCCTTGGCCTTGGACATAGGTCACTCAGATATCAAAATTAAAACTTGTTATACATCTATAAAAAACAGGGGTTCCCGCCCATCTGGGCTTGGGGTAATAGATTGGGCTGCATGGTGCTCCCACACAGAGCTGAAACCTACCGCATATGTATACTGCTAAACCATTTAGAAGGTCTAAGCCTGCCCAGACAAAATTGTGCGAGCCGGACCATCCATGCATATAAACCCTTAATTTTTCATCGGGCGGCAGGGCTTGGGATGTCATTTAATCTCATTGTAGGATACAAGTCCCACAAAAGTGTAAGCAGCGTCTCAGAAATGACGTAAATTGTGTTGACGGAGACGTTAATTAAAAATCAAAAATGAGTTCCTTTAAGAGCAATGAAAACATTCATAAGAAAGAAGATGGGTCATACTACGTAGTTTCGGCTAATAAAGCCTCATCAGTGACCCTGTAATAATCCGGCAAAGAAAGCCAGAGGAAACATACTGCAATTTTGCAAATTTCGAATAGGCAGTCGATACAAAGACTGATATAAATCAAATTGGGGTCCAAAAAATTAAAAACCCGTCCAGAATATGAGTCTAAACCAAAACGTTATTTCTGATTTCTCAGAAAATTCACGCTGATCTCAAAGGACCAAAAGTAAAATATAAACTACACTATGGTTGATGTACGGGGAGACGTTTTACGGCCGCCACACGGCACAACACCAGCTGCAGTGAAGGCAAATAAAAATCAAAAATGAAATCAAACAAACAAAAACAAATCATTTAAAACTGCTGGGCAAATCGTAGTCAAAGGGTGTCTTCCATCTGTGCCCATGCATGTTTTTTCTTTAAACTTTGTATATTAATAACTCAGCATATACAACCTATAAAATGTATTAAATAAATTATATAAATCAAAGTGGGACTCAGGAGGCCACTCTAACTGACTCCCTCCATGAGCTGGTGTCTGTCTCTAAATTATAGCGTCTTAAATCTTATGTTTTGTTTAGTTTCAAGATCTGTGAACTGGATTGAATGCAGAACTCCATAGGCATCCCTTTGATGCTAAAAAAACCTTTTGAAATAATTAAAGTTTACATTTTCCGATGAAATTATGATCCAAAATCTCATTTTTAATTAAAATTTTAAAAAATTATCAAAAATCAACCCCTAAGATAAATATTTTCTAGTATTTGTCAAGATTTCATTTTGCTAGGAAAACTTGCCATATGTATCTTTTTCAGCTATGCCAAATTTCATGAAAATCCGAAACCGGTTACATTGTAGTTTTACACCTTTAATGGATGTAAGTCGTTTCTGCAAAATTTACTATTTTATCGAATCATCCAAGAACATTACAAAACAGGCAATTCGTAACACTTACGTAATAAAAATGAGATAATACAAATCAAAATGAATACATATTGAGCTGATCTAGCTTAGAAACTGTTAAAATATCATGAATTTCTGATATTTTCCTTTCATTTATACACTATGATCTATCCAAAATAGTAGGTAGTTAAACACTAAATCAAAAGGTATTCTAATCAACAAATTAGGCTTAACAACATATATTGCTTTTTTATTAGCAGCAAAATTATTGTGAACATGTGCACGTTTATTTAATGACTTTGCATAAGTCATGCTACTCAAATAAGTGTTAGGCAAGGAGATCCATTATTTTCATTTCCATACCAAGCTGGTATGCAAGGACGCAATGGTCAGTGGTTTGTTGTTACTAGTAAAAATAGTTCTGTTGATAAATCCATGGCCAGATTAAGCCTTAGATATACTCTGTCTTTATGAACGCTGGATTATTATCCTAACAAAAAAGTTACAGTAATTATTGGTCAGTATTTCCAAAAATCGAAACGTCATTGATATTGAGTTTCTGTTGCTAAAGATATCATTGATGGATGTGGCGCAGAATATTTGGTGTAAACAAAGCTGTCCCATGACCTAGAGTAATTTTGCTATTAGACAGGGAGAGAAACAGTTTCCTTCCTTATAGTACACATGCATAAATATGTCTCTTTTCTGCATTGGTATTGTAATTGTTGACGTTTCTTTAGTGTCTTATTTTTTCTATTTACTTTGTCAATATAGAGATTAATTTATCGGGTTTTGTCTGGTTGTAAAACTTTCAACCACTTCTTGAATGTTTCTGCTGAATGCAAGTTCACTGTTTTTTAAGCACTGTTCTTGCGTGCTTTTTGATCATTAATAATTACCAGTACATTTCTTTGCAACGTATCTCTCAGCTTAGAAAGAGCACTTCAGTGGTTGAACAGAAAAAAGAATCACAAAGTATTTACTGAAAATAATTTAAAATCCTATGGGTAATGCGATAACTAATCACAGATTAAATAATAATTATTATCAACAGTTTAAATGCTTCTTGATATCTTACATAATGTGCTTTGTAATTACTGCAACAACTGCTGAGATAGGTAAATGAAGTGAAAGACCTATACAAATAAAGACAAAACAATCATGATCACATAAGTTTTGGAACACTGACAATGTGAATGACTATGTGAATTCTAAAAGCAAATACAAATGGCTTTGGAATACAGCTTCAGGTAGCCGTTTGATTTCGTTCATAGGGGCTATACAAAAAAGATAGATTGGCTAGTGCCTATGCAGATACAAATTCTGAAAACTTAATATCCAGGAAAAGTAACCTCATGTGTTATTGATTTTCCCTATAGTAAACCTTTCTTTTTAAATGGACAGTTAGCGTTAAATAAACAAACAACAGTTTTGACTTGAGAGTCATTAATCTCGAGTCGGATAACAATTCTCACAAAATCTGAAACAACATTAGATTAGTGACTGGTATGTTGTTGATTTGAATGTTAAATCTAAACATCACCTTAGCACCATTACCAAATTAGACAAGAAAGACAGGAAGAAAACTGTGCACATGATTACATGGGTGCGTTTGATGACTTTTGTCATCAAAACCTTTGCGGCATAGTTCTGTAGACAAAATAGTTTGTTCCATAGGGGGCAAATTTACTGAAATGGATGTTTTGAAATAATACTTATGATTATGCTATGAACTACTTAAACAAACCATACTATACTATAGCCATCCAAATTGAAAGCAATAGTAAAGTATTATTAAACAGCATGACCAAAACCTGATTGTCATATAATTTCACATTTTGCTGAATCAGGACTAACAGTATTCAGTCAGTTAAAACACAATGTTACCGGTCCTCAATTTCCATCAAAATTCATCAACATGTTCCTAAGATATGTGGGTAGTTTTTATGCTAAAATGGTGTCTTGACAAAAATTGGAACATGGTAAAAACGCATATAAAACTTTAATGAATACAAAAATAGGAGCTGAAATATGGGGACACCATCAAAGGAAACTGAATGCATAGCCACTATTACGAGACATATGAGGTCATTCATAGTATCAACTAACTCACCAATTATGGCTTTAATTCATAAAACATAGCAGCATTAGATTTATGAAACTCTGAATACTGTAGACAAGTGTGTATGAGAGTACTCTCTGTTGTGAAAGAGACTTCATAAAATATGTAATAAATTTACTACGGAAATAAAATTTAAAAGTGAATGCATCGTAATTATAATGGTTATACCCAAGGCAATTATTGTGCATAATTTCATCAAAATCCAAGCGTGGGCAGAAACCAATGCAAATTTCCTATACCTTGAAAGACCCCCTTTATTTGGAAGCTTTTATAGGACAAATAAAAAGAAGTCAAATTCAACTGGTCCAGATCATATGACCAAGATGGCCATCATGACCATATATAGTAAAAAGTGTTCAATTTATTTCTCAATGAGCCCATTGCCTTGAACTAAGAATCTAGTATTGGGGAATCCGGCCCATTGTAGTTTATCTAAATGATGAGTTTTCTTTGACCTTGATCCATCTAGCACCAATGCCAAATTTTGTCACTTGTGCTTTTGTGTGGAAAGATCTGGAATTTAATAATTTCTCGAAACTTGTTATTGCCTGTGCAAATAAACGGTTCATGCAATGTGCTAAATGAGATAATGAAGCTGAATGAGCACCAGAGGTCAAAGGTTACCATTGACCTTGGTCCACGTTCACTCAGATATATAAAAAAAAATGTGTGTGTTTTGCAAAACCGCATCACGAAAACACGCCTATACAAATTTACCACCGAAAACACGAAAATTTTAAGATGAAAAATTGAGATATTTTTCTTATTTCTGCTCAAAATATAGATTGTGGGTACTTGTTAGAACCGCCTCATAGAGGCGGTTCTAACAAGTACCCACAATCTATAGAGGCGGTTCTAACAAGTACCTACAATCTATATTTAGAGCAGAAATAAGAGGAACAAAATATATGCCCTATAAACCCTATTTTTACTATATAAAAGTGGGGTTCAAGTGGGTCAAAATTACATAGGCCTGTTTTCGTGATTGGCTTGGCAAATGGAAGCCAAATTTCTGATGAAACATTTATTGGATGGAGAAACTATTCAAATGGTCCTGGTCACGTGACAAAATGGCTGCCATGGTAAGACAACCTTCAAAAACGTCTTTTCAGAAACCAAATGGCTCCACGTACACGAGCACTCAGGTGAGCGGTAACGACTGTTGGTCCCCTGGTTTTCTGTTTCTATATTCAGTGTTTTCTAATATGAGACCACCTTTGGAACTTTTCAACCATATTTGTGACTGTTTAAAAGTTGTCTTAAAGACGAAGTTTGAACAGTTCCAAAGGCTAAGAGAACACGCTATATACTCGTTTCTCTAAACACTTAAGTTTTCTGTTAATTTTAAACTGGTTAGAATCAGTGCGCATTACTGTTTCTATTGCGCGCGGATTTTCGGATGAAAATTCGTGGTGGTACTTTGTTGAACTGTTTCTGCTATTTTTCTTTTTTACAGGATTCAAGGTTGGTGTGCGTATTCCATTCCGGCGCCGGCGAAGTTTGCATAGACTTATTGCTCACAGACTTGATGTCCAATAAAAACTTTATCCAGCCATAAAGAAAATCATTTCCCTTTACTTTATTAAAGGCATTTTTGGTTTGGTTTGGCTTGACGTTTACAGACTCTGTCAACACTATTAAGCCATATCGAGCCATTCCGTTTACCAATCACACTTTTCTTGAGCAAGCTTATACGTTAGCGAATATCCAGAACCAGTGTAAATTATTTCGCCAAAAACGGGAGCTGAACCGTAGATGTACCAAACAGGCCCGAACCAGACCTCGACGTTATGAAAAGAAAACATGTTCAGTTCATTTCATCATGTGTGCAATGCTAAAACTATTAAAAAGGAACGCATGTTATTTTTGTTCTCATAACAACAGAAAATATCATTTTTTATGTTCATAAATTTTAAAATGCAATTATTCGCCTCTTTGTTTTTAGATTTCTGAGCAGGAAACGGGCCTAGTGAGTAAGAGCACCCACGCCTTATCATTAGGTATCTCGCTCTGTGGTTCGAGCCACGCTCGGGTCGTATGTGATACGCTAACATCACGATAACAAGTCCGTGAAACGAAGATCCCTCTAAACGCCATTTTATATAGAGAAAAAAAGGGTTTTACGGGGGTATTCATTACCTGGCTTGTTTTAGCTCAAAAACATATATAGTTGGTACTCGCTAGAACCGCCTCACTAGTGGATTAAATATGCAAATTAGTTAGATACGGTCCGTAACGTTACATGTACGACGCCTTAACGACGTAGCGTTTACTAATGGCGGAATATCGACATCTTTATTAAAAAAAATCGCGAATAAAATGCATTTTAAATGCCATATGATAACTAGAATCATGCATTCGTGCTCATGTATTATTGAATTTATTAAAGTCGTTGAGGAAAATGCCTCGCATGTTATCCCTTTCCTCAACTGGATAAAATACTTGGCAAAACCTCGCATGTTATCCCTTTTCCTTAACTCGTTAATAAATTCAATAATACATGAAAACTCCTGTAAGATCCTATATATAAAATGGGGTCTAAAGGGATGTTCTTTATACGGACATCTTATCGGGAAGAGCGAGTTTGTGTCTTAACCTTGTCGAACTGGGCTGAAATATAGCGCAGGGGCAGTGATAAAGGGTGACCATGTCGGTTTTTATGTGTTCCAGATGTAGGCATCCCGTTAATAAGTCTGCGTTGAAGTACTCCTCTAAACCCCACTTTATAGAGAGACAACTGAAATTTACAGGGGTATACGTATTTTTTCTTATTTCTGCTCCAAACAAAAAAGAAAACGATGGCATTTTTTCTTCTAAAATGGTTTGTTTGTTTTGGTGTTTACCGGCCCAGTCGACACTGTTTTAGGTCATTTTTGAGCCGGTCAGTTTACCTATCCACACTTTCTTGGGCAGGCTTAAACGTAAGCGGTTAACCAGTACAATGCACATTCTTTCGCCAGAAAATGATAACTGCCCGTCTTGAATCAGCGGAAGGGAGAGAATGACCGTAGAAAAGATTTCATGATCAATCTCCACGAAAGAATGTTGCCGATCCTGGAAGGTATCGAACCCGCGTCTTTCTGATCACGCGCATCCGACTGAGCTACCGAGGCCGGCAAAATATAATGTTTTAGGAGCACTATTTCCCACGGATAGATAGATAGATAGATAGATAGATAGATAGATAGATAGATAGATAGATAGATAGATAGATAGATAGATAGATAGATAGATAGATAGATAGATGCTTTATTTAGAAGATGATTGAACTTTTTGTAAACAGCGAATGGTCGTGATCAAA
Source organism: Lucinisca nassula (assembly GCA_963580285.1). Taxonomy (NCBI): domain Eukaryota; kingdom Metazoa; phylum Mollusca; class Bivalvia; order Lucinida; family Lucinidae; genus Lucinisca; species Lucinisca nassula. The sequence continues at coordinate 140,636,239 of OY757013.1, forward strand.
CGCCGCGTCCCGTATAAATTGGGGTAAATATGTACTTTATTAATGCCTTGCATGCCGTCTACATCAGCAGACGGCATTTTGAAATATTTTTCTTATCTCTCAACTCCTCCTCCTCCTCCCCGAAAAGAAATTAGAAAAATATTATGAACATTTCGTCTGTTGTATTAGCCCAGAGCGTGCTAAAAGGCTAATTCAAAAGCTGTATTCTGCAGCGCATTACAAAAACACGCCTATACGAATACATTACAAATTTTATCGCCGAAAAAGGTAAATTTTAAGAAGAAAAATTGTGATAATTTTCTTATTTCTGCTCAAAATATAGAGTGTGGGTACCCGTTAGAACCGCCTCATCGAGGCGGTTCTAACGAGTACCCACAGTCTATATTTTAGAGCAGAAATAAGAAAAATAAGGTTTACCCCTGCAAACCCAAGTTTTACTATATAAAAGTGGGGTTCGAGGGGGTCAAAATTATATAGGCATGTTTTCGTGATGGGGAGCGTGCTTTCCATTCAGAATCAGATCCTTGGTGTGATCCATCATCCTGTTAACAAGTCCATGTACAGAGCACCTGGATAAACCAAAGTGTGTATTTACAAAAATGGAGTTTACAAGTTCTTTGTGTTTATTTACAATTTTTACGCTCAGTCAACAACTTTTAGCTTTTCAGGACGAAAACAAGTCAGTGTAGTGATCACCCTTCTTTATGTAGAGAAAACTGAGGTTTACGGTGCTTAACATTTGTTTTCTACTCCAAGACATAGGTTATGGATGCTCGTTAGAACCGCCTCATTCTAACGAGCACACACAGCCTATGTTTGGAGTATAAATCAGAAATGTTTATAAATATAATGGTTTGGTGGCATGACCGAATGCACTATAACGGATGTGTTATCGTAATGTGGCGCATCACAAAGACACATCTATATAAGTTTGAACCCCTTCAACTCCACTTTAATATAGCAAAACTGATGTTTATATGCGTAAACCTTATTTTTCTTATTTCTGCTCTAAAAATATAGATTGTGGGTACTCGTTTGAACCACCTCGACGAGTGTAATATTATATCATGTCCTTCGCGTTGTGTAATAAGTAGAAGGTCAACACTCGTATAGTGACTAAGTTTTAATGTCTACGGCAAACGACTACCTAGGTTCGAAATACGTTTCCATAATTTCTTAGTTACTTAACCAAAACCAATAACCCAAAAGCCCCAAACCAAGGAGCGCAGTGCTCTTTTACATCCTAAGGTCATGTGACCTTATTATGCTAATTCAAAGATATAGTTTTTATAGTGATTTCGCTTAGTATGCTAAATATACTTTCTACATTACAACTGTGTGATTACCTTATTAGCCCATGGCATATATTTAGCCAGCTATTTCTTGGAAATAATACATGTCTTTCTAATAATAATCCTGTAGAACATTTTACGTCATAGCATTAGATTCATGATTCCAAAATATAATAAGAACTTATTTACAAAAAGGTGACTTATCAAAAATTACTTAAAATCCAACTAATAGTGTTATAAATTCCTTCCTAACCCAATAATTTAAGGCGTTTTTATCCTTAAGTTTTCCAAATGCCCAATTATATTTGCTTCACATAGCCCTCATACTTAAAGAACTACACATATATAGTGGCATGCACATTTCATATACATTATAAAGCACTAACTGAGTCTTTCTATTTGGTTTTCCCTTTTAAAGTTCAGTGCTCTTCTTCATCATAGTTATTTTCTTTCATCTCTCAGAATCACAGGTGTCTATGTCTGAGAACAATTCCCAACAATATGTTTATCATGGTACCATTTTTGTTTAACCAAAATTTTCTAACCTTATAACTAAAATCAATTAAAGATTAAGTTTTGCTCAAGTATATTCTAGATAAATACTCTACACAATTTTTACACAGCTTGATCGAACGACAACTAAATTTCCGATAAAAGATTAGAGTATAACTTAAATCTAAAGAGTAAAATCAGTTTCCAAGTTTTTATGTAGCACTGTAGTTCTGCTGTTCATCTCGCTTTTCTGTCATTATAGCATGGCATGTACTCTTTGACGGTTTCCTATGCCAGGTGCATGCCGTCGATGATCACACCTCCCATGAATGGAACAACGTCATCGGGTTCCATACCCGCCGGGATAAGCGTTAAATCGAACCCCTCTCCTATGTCCTCTCCAATGGCAATTCGCATTCCATAACAGTATAATATGCCTCGTCCCTTACTTTAGGCTTAGGCCAAGGTAAGTCACTGGTGGTCTGTATACAATAAACAAAAATCCTCTATTTCAACTCAATAAATATAACAAATATACTCCAACAGGATGGTTTGATGTTAACTATTCGATACAAAACAATAGTCTGGATAATCTGTTTGGTTTGTAACTTTGCTCTCCAATTTAACAATAGCTAATTACCAGGAATATCTTATTTTTGTCTGTAGTGATGGTGTCGAATAACCAGGTATTCTGAATTTCCAGGAGGAATTATCTGACTTATCAGTCTCAGTCTGTTATCATTTTCATGTCCCGAAAATTTCAGGGAAAAATTCTTGGCAACAATAAATTCTCTCAGGTAAGCAAATTCACACGATTCGTCTTATGTCCAAAATGTGCGCCAACAATTGTTCATTCATAGTTCCATGACGTGACTACTGAAAGTTTGGGGTTTCCCATCATAGGTTAGTGTTGGATCAGCTAATCGAAATATCCAATATATAGTTCACACAGTTCTACGTCGATACACTGTTTCTACAGCAACACCGTTTATATAGTTCCACACACATTCGTAGGCCCACTGTTCATCATACTATCAAACATGCATATTTACAAACCACTTCATGTGTACCTTCCTGTATACACATCGCTGAAATTCCATCAGCTCGCATGCTTCTCCACCAATATTTTCGGCTGTATGCAAAATATCATTGCATTCAGAAATATTCTTGTGTACCTCTTATACCTGTACACATTTCCCTTTGTCATGGCTGATAATATCTTCATCATTAGCTGAATTTTTAGCCCGAGTACGTAGACCCTCCACGACCTTCAGATGGCCTTGTCACATTCGTGGCTCAGCACATACTGGATTCTCATGTTCATAGATGCATGAACAACACGAGGCTCGGCAATATACTGCATACAAGTTACATGCATTTCTATTTGCGAATCATGTGCCTTTTCTCTGTCAAGTCAACTTGTACACCCAATCGTTCCTTACACCTTAAAATGCACTGACTTCACCAAAAAGCCAAAACCAAACCAACACACAAAGTTGCATAGATCCAATCTAAGCAAACACAACAAAATTAAGAAGTGGAAAGCTATACCACTCTTATAAGTCTTTATCTTTTTATCTGCATATATTAAAGTTTCCCAGCCTCTTTTTCCTTAAACCCGCAATAACCTTTATTGCACAACCTTCAACCAGCAATAACTTTTATTGCATAAATTCGAAACCTTATGTTTCCTTATCAGCAAACCCACATATGCACCCAGACACAACATAGACAACAAAAAGACAACTCCGTTAACCTCATGACATGATGCCAACCAAAGGTACAAAGTATACGAGTGTAGAAAATGTATCTCTCTAAAGTGAAACTGACACCCCGACATATGAAATGCCGACACCCAATATACAAGCCTTTCTGCATTCCCTCTATTATCACAGTCTAACAATATCCCAGCTATACAGGGTGCAGAGGTACATTTTGACTTGCACCAAACCAGAATAAGGGACGTTTATCTAAACCATCACATGTAGGACAAGACACGACAAAATGCACAACAAAATACTGATGCGGGAAAATAACAACCGGAAGTTTCAAACTCTGACCTATTTTTTGTCATCACCAGTCTCATACAACAAAACCCTATTAAAGCTATGTTTATAAAACATCCATACAGCATATACTCATTTCAATATGCTTAAACCTAGTTTCAAGACACCATTAACCTCAGTAGGGTAAAGGGGGGGGGCAATCTAGTCCTCAGGACTAGATTCCACCCTCTGACGTCATATCCGGTGGCCATCTTGGATCACGTGACATCCGGTCGGCCATCTTGGATGACGTACATCCGGCCGCCATCTTGAACCGTCGTCACGTCCTGTCAGCCATCTTGGATGACGTCTTAACGCGCCATTTGTATCGCGGTCGAGTTTATCGCTTTTGAAAAAAAACGCGCCATTTTTATTCTCGCGATTTCGTATGCTATATTGTCGATGCACCTTCTAAACGCAACTTCGGTCATTACCCCTTCGGATCCCCTGTCTGGGGTTTAAGCATGCGGCGTGGGGGGGGAGGACCTTTTTTCGAACCCTAGAGCAATACTGTATTAACTGCCGGATACGCTATAGCCGCGTTTATTGTTTTAACATCAGAAGTGGGGAACGAGTTTGGGCTTGTTACCCTTTGCCTCCTTACACATCAATTAAACGATACAATAGTATCTGATTTCACATTGACATGTCCCACCCCATTATACTTTTTTCATTGATAAGTTAACTAAGTACAAAGTAGTAGTAAATAAAAATAGTATGACCTTGTAAAATTGTGAATTATTATAAAATGTGTATAGGCGACTTTTTCAATACTTAAAATACACAAGTGAAAGTATTGAGCAGACGATTTTCTGTCACTTGGGCACTGGGGTTTCTGTTCAACAACTGCACATATATCAAATGTTTTAAAAAGTTAAAATAACACAAAATGACTGTTCAAGGAGAAATTAATGAGGCAAGGACGAACATAGAATATTGACCAGATATCGGAAAGAAATATCAAAAAAGACGAAACAGTATTTCTTTTTTATTGGGTTTTCCAAAAGTAGGGGAAAAAACATAGTACATGTACATATTTGACAATAATAAAGTGACATATTTTATGTCGAGTCCAGTTTCATAGGTTCATTTTACACATTCTGTACAATTGTCCAGGGTGTTCGGCTTCTTTGTTTTTTTCATTGTTTCTATCTCAGCTGTGTCTTCCGGTGTAAAACCATCGAATCCACGTTTTCTGCCTTTGCGTAATAACTCCTCCTTATCTCTCAATGCGATCGCTTCCGATGGGCTCACTTAGTTGACTTTTAATCTGTCGCTTCCTCTACCTTCCTGTGAATTGTTATTTTCCGCTATTTTTCCTTGTTTTTCGGATTTTCTATCATAATCCCAGGTATCTGATACTTCTGGCGGGTCGTATTCTTCTAAGATTTTGTCAAACAAAAATTTGCGTTTGTTGACGGCAGATTTCCAAGCTTCCTCGGTGTCGTAATCGTCGTAAAGTTTCAAATCAGATACCATATGTTTAACAGTAAGGTAAGTACGATCTTTTTTCATGGCTTCAAACCACAACATTTCGTTGACAAAAATGTTCGCAAGCACTTTTCTGTACGTGGGTAACATAATATCATACACTTTCTTCCTAGCTGCCTCTTGGTCTTTCCCTTTGTCCAGCATGTACTTGGCGACTCTTTCATTAAACTCTGACTGACAACGCTCAAACACCTCCTCAATCAAGAAACGCCAAGAGTCATCTGAATCTGCTTCTTTATTGTCTTCTATTGCCTCCTCCTCCTGCATTTCCTCCTCCTCATCCGTGTAATGCTGTAAACTCGTGTCATCGCCACAATTTTTACCGTCGCCTTCTTCCTCTTCTAAGGTTTCTCGACTCTCACTATCATCTATCGTGTCATTATCTTTAAAGTCCCCAAGAACGGTTTTAACGTGTCGACGCATGTTGTCTCCCCTTTTGAACTGTTTGGAACAAATTTGGCAAGCGTACATGATACCTTTTTGTTATTTTTGCTTTAAAAAGAAAAAATATTCATTTGTCCTGAAATGTTACTCGATGTGGCCGCTTCGGAGATTTTCGCATAAATGAGGAGGAGGAAGATACATAACATTAAATTCTATAAAAAAAATCCGGATGAATCTTGCCCAAACCGGATCCAGGCTGTTCTCAAACGTTATGATTAGGTAGAAACATCAGCTCCCACCTAGCACACACACATAGCCTCCATACACCCAGATATTGGAAGAGAATGGTGTGGGGCAATGACTAAAGACGTTAAGAGGAGATAGTGAAGAGGAGGTAATAAGGTAGTGAGGAAGCGGTGAGGAGGTAGTGAGGAGCTGGTGAGGGTGCCCAGGAGGCATTGACTGTAACCGGCACAAGCATGCTAAAACAATAGGCACAAATATAGCCATGGCATCCGACTGTATCGGGGGCTAGTATGGATCAGAAAACTGAGCGGATTTTCGAAATCGGTCAGAACCAGTCGGGGTCGATCAAGGTCAGTGGTAATAATCGTGGAGTTTCCGACTGCTATCAATGGATATTGGAATGATGCAATACTGCTCATTGTTATGAAATCTAAACAAACCAAAGTTCGTTTCCCACAGTGCTCTAGAATGCGTGAGGCGTCGGAAGGTATTGAGGAGGCGGCGAGGAGGTGGTGAGGAGGTAGTGAGAAGTAACCCAGAGGTAGTGATGGTAACCAGCGCCAGCGTGTTGAGTGATAATGTTTTAAGGAGACGAAAAGGGCAACACCGAACATGCCCAAACTCGTTTCCGATAGTGCTCTAGAAGCGATGAGGCATGAGGAGGAAGTGAGGAGGTAGTTTGGAGGTAGTAAGGAGGTGGCAAGGCGGTAGTGTGGAGGCAGTGAGGGATAACTGGGGGGGGGGGGGGGGCAAGTGATGGTAACAAGCATTTGCATGTTGAGTGATTTTTGAAAATGATTAAGGAGAATGCCATCAGTTTAAAATAATTGTAATACATACAAAGTATATCCAGGCACTTTAGCTCAGTTGGTAGAGCGCCTGTCTGATAAGCAGGAGGTCATAGGTTCGAGCCCTATTCGTGCCAAATATTTTTTCAATCTAGAGACTAATTTATTATCATAGAACAACCCTTGAAAAGATTCATGGAAAGAACCCCCTACAAGATGCCTCCAAAAAAAAAAGATCTCTCCGAAACGAGCCGCCAAATAGACCCCTCAAAACCAAGTTATGGCTGGGCCCCTAAATCTTAAATGTTAGGGGGCCAGTTGGCCCCCGAGAAAAAAAATGTTAGTCCTTATCGCTACATGAGTATCTATCAGTGGTGAATTTTATGTGTGCAATGGCAAAACCTTGGCGTAAAATAAGCACTGCTGTAGATTCCTGTGTTTCCTAAGGCTCTGTGGGAAACTAAGGCTGGGCTTTTAACCACCACATCACGGAGAGCCATTCGGACAACGAGGTATAACCAGGATAATTTTCATTCTTTATTGTCATAAACATATGCTTCATGGTAGAATTGCCTTAGTAGAATTGCCTTGATGAGGATGATTCTAACAAGTCGCCACATATTTTGATAGAGAAACAAGAAAAGATATTCCAGAATTACCACAAAATAGCTCAAATGTTTAACTTAAAAACTAAAAAGTATAACAAACCTTTCTTTTGTTTCTTTCAAAGAACATGAATATGTTTAAGGAGACGATAAGGGCAACACTGAACATACCCAAACTGGTTCTCCCTAGTGTCCTTGAAGCGATGAGGTATTGAGGAGGAGGGGGTGAGGAGGGAGTTAGGAGGCTATGAGAAGGCAGTGAGGATGCCGTGAGGAGGCGGTGAGGAGACAGTGAGGGTAACCCTCGCAATCCGGTTACCTGGAGGCAATGAGGGTAGCCAGCACATGTGTGTTGAGTGACTGTTGAAGATGTTTTAAAGAGACGATCAGGGCAACATCGAACATGCCGAAACTCGTTCTCCGTTGTAAAAAGCAAAGAGGAGGCGTTGCGGAGGTAGTGAGGAGGCGTTGAGGAGGTAGTGAAGAGGCAGTGAGGAGGTAATGAGGATATGAGGAGACTGTGAGGAGGTAATCAGGAGGCATTGAGGAGGAAGTAAGGAGGCGGTGAGGAGGCAATAAGGGTTACCAGTGCAAGCCGGTAACTTGGAGGCAGTGAGGGTGACCAGGGCATGCGTGTTGAATGAATGTTGAAGATGTTTTAAAGGGAGGATAAGGGCAACACCGAACATGCCCAAACTCGTTCTTCGTAGTAAGAAGCGATGAGGAGGCAGTGAGGAGGTAGTGAGGAGGCCTTGAGGAGGTAGTGAGGAGGTAGTGAGGATGCCTTGAGGAGGTAGTGAGAAGGTAATGAGGAGGTAATGCGGAGGCGGTGAGGCTGTAGTGTGGAGGCGTTGAGGAGGCAATGAGGGTTACCAGTGCAAGCCGCTACCCTGCAGGCAGTGAGGGTAACCAGGGCATGCGTGTTGAATGACTGTTGAAGATGTTTTATAGGGACGATAAGGGCAATGTCAAACAGGCCCAAATTAATTCACCGTAGTAAGAAGCAATGAGGAGGTGGTGAGGCGGTATTGAGGAGGCATTGAGGAGGCAGTGAGGAGGTAGTGAGGGTAAACAGCACGAGCGTGTTAAAACAATAAACGCGGCTATATCGTATCCGGCAGTTAATACAGTATTGCTCTATAGCGTAACCGGCAGTTATTACAGTATTGCTCTAGGGTTCGAAAAAAGGTCCTCCCCCACCCCCCCACCCCACCCCCCCCCCACCCCCGCATGCTTAAACTCCAGACAGGGGATCCGAAGGGGTAATGACCGAAGTTGCGCTTAGAAGGTGCATCGACAATATAGCATACGAAATCGCGAGAAAAAAAAACGGCGCGTTTTTTTAAAAAAGCGATAAACTCGACCGCGATACAAATGGCGCGTTAAGACGTCATCCAAGATGGCTGACAGGACGTGACGACGGTTCAAAATGGCGGCCGGATGTACGTCATCCAAGATGGCCGACCGGATGTCACGTGATCCAAGATGGCCGCCGGATATGACGTCAGAGGGTGGAATCTAGTCCTGAGGACTAGATTCCCCCCCCCCCCCATTTTTACCCTACTAACCTCTATCCAAAAACTGTTTCCATGGATACCAATATACATCACCAAAACTTTAGATAACCAAGTTTAAAATAGACATCGTAAACAGCCAAACCCAAGATAACCTTGTTTCAGGACAACCTTGTCTCAGAACAATCATCATAAATCAGTGCCAACATAGAAACCCAGACAACTAAATGGTTTCCCAGTTCCATAGAATCTATGCAAATCGTACTGTCTGCAATATTCCATTGGCAACTACCCAAACGTGAACGCCAAGTTATAAATATAGCTCTAGAAGTCTTCCAATATTTATTCACCTATGTAAAAAGAAAATTTAGAATTTAACCCCATGTACATAATGGATACATGCGACAACAACTGACCATATTGTGAAGCCTGATTTTGTCATGTAAATATGTGAAAGTACATACCAGTATGATCCTTGCCTTGAATGATCGTCGTTACGTAGTTTGTGGAAAGAATCTGACATCCATATGCACATGTCATAAAATGACATTGCTATTGTCCACAAATAAAGTCAAAAAGGTGAATAATCAGGTCAACGGGCACCAAAAAAGAATTCCTGTAATACTATATCATGTCCTTCGCGTTGTGTAATAAGAAGAAAGTCAACACTCGTATAGTGACTAAGTTTTAATGTCTACAGCAAACGACTACCCAGGTTCGAAATACGTTTCCATAATTTCTTAGTTACTTAACCAAAACCAATAACCAAAAAGCCCCAAACCAAGGAGCGCAGTGCTCTTTTATATCCTAAGGTCATGTGACTGTATTATGCTAATTCAAAGATATAGATTCCATAGTGATTTCGCTTGGGCTAGATATACGTTCTACATTACAACTGTGTGATTACCTTATTATCCCATGGCATATATTTAGCCAGCTATTTCTTGGAAATAATACATGTCTTTCTAAAAATAATCCTGTAGAACATTTTACGTCATAGCATTAGATTCAGGATTCCAAAATATAATAAGAACTTATTTACAAAAAGGTGCCTTATTAAAAATTACTTAAAATCCAACTAATAGTGTTATACGAGGCGGTTCTAACAATCTACAAAAAGTGTCGCGAATTTTCATCTTAAAAATTCGTTGTTGTTTTTTCGGTGGTAAAGATTACAATGCATTTGTATAGGCGTGTTTTCGTAATGGGCAGCGTAAGCCTACGGCCTCGGGCAATTGTGCATCATGTTGTCCACAGCACCTCGGGGCGACAGTTTTGACTATAATCGAAGCTGCCATGGAATAACGGTTTTAAAACCCATGCAGTCGCCCAATCTTAGACGAGCTCGACGTCATTGTTGTTGACTGTGACGACAGTCGTGTACGCTGGGTTCTGGCTTTTATTACTACAGCACCTAAAACAATAGACTCCTGCCAATCGGGGCTTGGAGAAATAGATGGGCTGCATGGTGTTTTCACGCAGAGCTGAAACCGGCCGCACAGTAGTACTGGTAAACAATTTAAAGGATCTAAGCCTGCCTAGGCATAGCAGTGTGAGCGAGTCCATGCTTATAAACCCAAATGGTTTCATTGGGCAACAGGGCTTGAGATGTCATTTCATCTCAGTCCCACAGAATTGGAATCAACGTCTCCAAAATGACCTGTACAATGTTAACGAAGACGTTAATATTTAAATCAAACAAAAAAATCCTGAAACAATACTTGGACAAGTATTAGGTTTCACAAAAAGCTTGAGTCTACGCTTAGCACACATTAATCAGGTAGAAGAAAGTTGTTTTATTTAAAGACAGTCTGTAAATTTAAAGACTGTCTCTAAATTTAAAGACTTTTTTAGTCTGTAAATTTAAAGACTCTTTAAATAAAACAACTTTCTTCTACCTGTTAATCACAAAAATTGCCATGCGTATCTTGTAATTATATGCCAGTTAATATGTAAGTGTATAACAGTCACAGATTACAAATAAGGATTTTCCAATGTGACATAAAAACAAAACTATCGATCTTTCAATTACAACTACTTGCACTATATGCCTTCATTTACGGTTTCTTTCTTTTCGCATTTTAGGTTAAACTCTAGGTTAACCTTTTGAAAAATAAAAATCTTCCGAGCAGTAAGAACTAGATGTGTGAAGAACTAGATGAGGATGAAATCAACATCATGTAACCCACGAATTTATGATAATTTTGCAAGCGTGATAGCGTGAGAGCAGTCATGCATGTACAGGTGATGAATTTTCTTTCTTTCTCAATATACTGTCATACGCCCTCGCGGACATTCTAGGCAGGTGTACATTACATACACTCCAGATTTGCATGATGAAAGCCTACACAGTACCCATGCAATTACGGTAGGGATCTATTACTGCACAGGGGATGATTCTGCCGCCTCCAGTCAACGTCCCGATCCGAAGGACGGTGCCCTTTGCGGCATTCATCCCTGCAAATGATGCCAATGGAGCATGTTCAGATACCACAATTTCATTACCGCAAGATCTAACCGGGGGCCTCTTCAATAACCACTGAGTTACCACGCTCCGTTATCAGATGGAAAATAGTCCTGTCTATGAAAAGTTAAACCAGTCAATAGAAAACCAGTCACAATGGCCTTTTATTGAATGCTTCTGTAGCATTCGTTAGAACCGCCTCATCGAGGCGGTTCTAACGAGTACCCACAATCTATATTTTAGAGCAGAAATAAGAAAAATAAGGTTTACCTCCTGTAGTTGTGGGGCCAGTTGTTCCACTCAATCAAAATTGTTCTTATTTTTGTAATTTTTAGCTGAAAAAAAAATTTTATAAAAATCGGTGAAGCGCTTTTTGAGTTATCGTCTGGAAACCAAGTCAACCGACCGACCGACAGACCGACCGACCGACAGACCGACCGACAGACAAGCTCACTCCTATATACCCACCCAAATGTCATTTGTGGGGGTATAATTATTTATGGCCATCGGACCTGTGCAAACTGTTCTATAAAGCTCATAGTCTGCTGTAAAAACATGTTTCTGTTTTGTTTAAAAAGAAAATGTGTTTAATGAAATATAGAAGAGCTGCCAAATGTATTGTTTCTGCTCAAACGGTCCTTTGAAGCTCATTGTCTTAGCTTTGCATTACGATAACACGCCTGTTCAAATACAGTACAATTCCTATATTAATACCACCTTTGTGACTGTTCAAAAGGCGTCTTAAAGACCACTTTTGAACAGTCCCAAAGGTGGTCCATGGCCAGAGGACACTTTTGGCAGAAATCACAAAGGAAAATTAAGTGAAGCCTTCAGAAAAAGCTTTTAAAAGCAAAATTAGTCTTAATTTTAGGTGGTCTTACTATATAAAGCCTCTATGGGCGGGGGCCGTACTAACTAATTAACAAGCCTATTAATTTTAATGCTCACTCCTCGTCAACACTGGACTTATTGTTTGTAACTGACGAAGAACGCGGAGTTGGTGAGCCATTTCTAAATCAGCCACTAAGGTATCACTGTCCTGTCTATGATGTCCTAAAACTCTAAAACCCCAAAGCTGCTTCATTTACCCGTCATGTGTGGAATAACGGAAAAGGAAATGACAACATGATTTAATTTCCTACGCATATAACATACGCAATGTCATCATTCAAATTGCTCGCGAGTGTATCAAAAATAGAGAAATAAAAGTAAAACAACCGTTCAGCCTTGGCCCACATTAATAATAAAACGGCACATCAAGAAGCGTAAGAGCTAAAAGATTTAACTTAGCGAGTGTAATGGACGCTAGCGTAGTTTTATATTGTCATTGAGAGATTGTTTGAATCACGAATTAATGAAATAGTTCTGTTACGTTGTTTTCTAAACGTGTGCCTCGCTTAACACTTAAAACGTTTATAGCTCCACGTCCAAACTATTCAAATCCACCATTGGAGTATAGTATAAAAAATGTTAAGAATTTTGAGTTTATCAAATTGTAACAATGCAATTTGATGAACTGAATATTCTTAATATTTTTTTCCAAAGTCAGGCTGTTTAGGACGAAACAAATGCCGTTCTTCCTGGCCTACCAGATGTTTATGTAGATACCCAATTATGCGGAATTATACTCAGCCCTCACGAGGTAGACTCCATATTAAAATATTTACCATTGGGCGAGCCCGCTGGACCAAAGGGCTTAAGAAATCGAATATTTCGCGAACTCTCAAATGAAATAGCTCGTCCCCTCTGTTCAGTCTGTAACCAGTTCTTATAAAACTGGCATTGTTCCAATTCCATACAATGTAGCCAATATGTGCCCGGTACCCCAAAATGGAGATAATTTCATTGTTACTAACTATCGGCACATATCGTTACTGAACTCAGAATCTAAGGTATTTGAAAGGTTTGTATGTAATATAATGTTATTAATCAAGTAATTTCGTATTGGCCCAGTTACAGGTCCGAGGTCTGCTGTATTGGCACGAGGCCGAAGGCCGAGGCCAATACAGCTGACCGAGGACCTGTAACTTTTATGACAATTTTATTAACTGACACCATAAAAAACATGATTTATGATTTATGATGACGGGTTTAACATACCTGTCTTATTTATAAGGTACAAGAAGCTGGTGTCTCAGTAGATGCCCTTACTTGGTTTAAAAGTTACTTTTCTGTCAGAAAACAAAGAGTTGTGCTCCCTGGAACATCTGATTGGGTTTACAAACATGCTGGCTTGCGTCAGGGGTCCATTCTAGGACAATTACTCTTCTTGTTTTACATTAATGACATAGTTGTTGACATAAGCTCTAACATTTGACTGTTTGCTGATATTGTGGACCATCCTGAAACTGCTTCAAACTGTCTTAAATCATATCTTTCAAAAAACCTCGCAGTGGGCACAATCTTGGCTAATGTATTTCTACGCCTCGAAAACAGACTCTCTTCTCAGCTCTCGTAAACGAAACCAACCACACCATCCACCTCTTATAACTCTTATAATGAAAAATCAAGCAATAACTGAAGTTGAACATCATAAGCACATTTGCGTATATTTCTCTCATAACAGAACATGAACTCAACATATAAATTAGGCTACATTACAGAAAAGGCATGGACTGGAATCAATATTATAGAGAAACGTAAATTTAAGCTTTGTAGAAAATCTTTAGAATCAATTTATTTGGTTGTCATTAGACTTATTCTAGAGTATGATAATGTTATTTGGCCAAATTGCACTCAAGATGAAAATGATGAATTAGAAAATAGAAGTAGAGGCAATGATCAGGAATCGATACAATTAACCCACAGCTCCCATCAGAGACACCAAAGGGAAAGAAACACAAACATGAAGCAACAGACCCCAACGGAAACACCAACCGCGGAAAGCCAAAAGGACAGTTACTTTCCCACAAAATGGCCAAAAGGCTATCCAAAATAAAATAATATAAGCTACACAAACACACAAAGACAAACCATAACAAAAATAAACCGCGACAGAAGAACCGCCTTGGAACGGTCAGCGGAAACGAATTCCACAGGGGGGCTTAAATCGATTTTACGTGGCCACAATCCTCGCCCTTACTTCCGTCGCGATTAAGACAAATGATTTGTTCTGTCCGCATGAAGGCCTCCTAACTCATCAGTACAACATTCCGTGAACACAAAAATCGAACAACCACAGAGATGAAACAACGGTGGTCATCCGACAGGAAGAAACAACAGAAATACTGGAGCAAAAGAAAACCAACAGTTAGACTCCAATGGGCCCGACCAGAGACAGAGAATCAGGTACCAACCAACATGTGTGAATTTTGCACAATGGAAATAGAAACACTTAACCACCTCTTTTGGGAATGTTTATTCGTTCAACAATTTTGGACAGAAGTATCAAAATTCTTAAAAGATCATAGTTTTGATATTATTCTTAACCAAAAGATTATAACCTTTGGTATTACTGTAAATTGTAATGAGCTAAAAACTCAAGTACAAAATTATATCATACTGCTGGGAAAGTACTTTATATTTAAAAACAAATGTCAGCAAACTCCAATATTGTTCGTGCATTTTATATCGTACCTAAAGCAGAAACTAAACATTGAGAAACAAATCTATTTTATGAAAGATAAGATTACCCAGTTTAATAGGAAATGGAATACTATGATCGCTTTACTAGATTAATTTCTTGGATAAATTTGGCAGCATACTAAAGGCAGCAGAAAGATCTTCTCTTCCTCTCCTTTCCCCCCCCCCCTTTTTTTTTCTTCCATTGTTTCTTTTTCGTATATTTTTTCCTTTCTTTTTTTCAAAAATGTTTCCGAAATTGTATTGTAAAAGCATACCGCTGAAAATCAGTAAAACAAAATTACGTTACAAAAACCCAAATGCCTTGATTGATTCCTTTAGTTAAACGTTTAACATGTACAAATTATAGATTTGTTACATTAAAGGAAAACAACCACAAAAATTAACTTTCGCTTCAGAACAAAGGTTTTGAGGAGACAGACATTTTGGTACGGGTTTTGTGGGGGTTGACTGGGTGGTTGGGAAGTTGTGACCTTTTGAACATTTCACAAATTCTGGTTTTGTTTGTCCAGAACCAGGCTGTGAGTAAAATGTCATAAACTCACAATTGGAAAACTTTGAATTACAGCGATTCTCGTGCAATAAAACAGCAATAAATAGTTCAGTATGCATTCCATTTATTCAATGCGATGATAATTTATTGTTTTTAAGTACAAATTCTGAAAAGTATGCTGTAAATTATTATTTTACTATTTTGGTCACGTGACCAGATTAACAAAATGGCGGCCCTCATAGACAGCAATTGTGAAATGTTTCAAGGGGTCATAATTTCGAGACCGCTCAACCGATTGTCATGGGATGTGTGCCGGAGTGTTCGCCTCATCAAAGGCAATATATTAAAGTGACAGTTGGTTTTTGTGGGTGTTTCCCTTAAATGTGTATAGTATGTATTGTATAAGGTATGTAAAGTTGTATATGCTTGTACGATGTAATTTCTGAAATAAAGAATAAATAATAAAAAAAAACCAACATAAGCCTCTACGTTGGAACCATCATAGAATCTGAGGCCTGACCCACCGTCGTACAAATGAAGAGGGAAGCAAAGTTGTCAACCGTGATTGGGTTAACTACCATGCATGCAGTCTGTCATATAACATTTATGTTGTACCCAATCTTTGGCCTATTGGCCATTTTGTGGGAAAGTAACTGTCCTTTCGGCTTTCCGCTGCTAGTGTTTCCATTAGGGTCTGCTGTTCATGTTTGTGAGTCTTTTCCCTTTGGTGTCTCTTATGGGAGCTGTGGGTTGATTGTATCGATTCCTGATCATTGCCTCCACTTCAATTGTACAGACTGAAGCTGCCAGAATCGCAACTGTTACAACTAAATTAATTTCAAGAAGTGTGGTATATATATATTGAAATTTGCGGGGAATCACTGGACCAAAGAAGGAAACATTATCAGCTTACAAACCATAGAAAGACAAAACGCAGACCGGTCATAACAAAGACGCGTCAAAATACAGAACGACAAAACATAGAAAAAAAATAGAAGAAAAAAAACATTGAAAAAAAAACACAGAAAAAACTTATATATATATATATGATCCGCACAATTTTTAATTTAGTCTTACATGATATATCATGTGCCAGTCCTGCTATGTAATCGAAGCATGTATGTCCATTGTCAGTTCGGGTCCCATATTCAGAGGTAATCATGCAAATTCGCTTGTAACGGGATTCAGATTTGCCACTCTTTTTCCCCGAAAGACTCGGAGCCTCTTTTGACATGTCAGTGTTTGATTGTTCGCCTTGCAAAAATTCTAAGAATTTCCATCCTTTAGGATGTGCCTGTCCAAGAATTGACTGAATGCGCCTGCGGCAGCCTTTCAGGAAGTCTGTGGTTCTAGGTTCATTCCCAAGAGTGCGTCCATAGACTGACTACAAGACAGGTGGAAATGGGGGTTCTCTCCATGTTAGAGCAATTGCAGCTGCACCAGTACCCCTATTTCAATATGTTCCAATATATGTGAGTGCAAATTCTTATGCCTCATCAGGAAGTATGGATTTGATCTCATTGAATGAACTACGGATATTTTCAACTGGGATATAGGCAAGGGGAGTGAACATGCGGACCTTCAGACTAAGGCCAAGTTCATCTGTGTACTTTGTTCGGAGTCCGAGCTCTGTAACTTTACGCCAGATAGCCTGCCTTACCAAAATGAAAGAAGCAACATTATATACTTATGATAGGAAATACACGGCGCATGGAACCAAATGCTGCAGCTTCAAAGTAGAAGTAAAACAAAGATCAGGAATTGATACAATTAACTTACTCCATCCATAAAAGACACCAAAGGGAAAGAAATACAAACATTAAGCGACCAGACCATAATGGAAACCTAAACAAAGGAAGAGTCAGATCGGAAAACATTTTGTCTTTTATTATATTGAAAAGATCAGTGTACATTTCACAAGCTTTTTTTTTTGGCAACAATCAAAAGATCATAGGAAAGATGTGACGAAGATACTCTCCATGAATGGTATACAATTGTTTGAATAATGGCAGAATAATTACAGAAAATTTACTATCACTATACCATATTGGGGAGATAATGTTGGTTGGTGCCTGATGCTCTGTCTCTGGTCGGGCTCGTCGGAGTCTAGCTGTTGGTTTTCTTTTGCTCCAGCATTTCGGTGGTTTCTTGCTGTCGAGTCCTCACCGTTGTCTCACCTCTGTGGTTCTTTGATTCCTGTGTTCACGGAGATGTTGCACTGATGAGTTGGGGGGCCTTCATGCGGGCTGAGCAAGTTGTTTGTCTGAGTCGCGGCGGAAGTGGGGGCGAGGGTTGTGGCCACGTAGGGTCGATTTGGGCCCCCAGTGGAAATCTTCCACTGACCGTTCCAGGGCGGCTCTTCTGTGGCGGTTTGTTTGTGTTGTTGTTTGTTACTTACTGTGTGTATCACTTGTGTCTTTTTATTTTTGGATGGCCATATGGCCATTTTGTGGGAAAGTAACTGTCCATATGGCCTTCCTTTGTTTGGGTTTCCATTGTGGTCTGCTCGCTTGGTGTTTGTGTTTCTTTCCCTTTGGTGTCTTTTGTGGGTGGAGTAAGTTAATTGTATCAATTCCTGATCTTTGTTTTACTTCTACTTTAGAACTAGCTAAATGATAAAGACTTTGTGATGTTGCAAATAACAAATTTTTTTCACCACTGACAGTCTCATCAAACATTAACCAGTCTTCTCCGTTTGTTGTTTGTCGCCTTTTCCCTCTATCTCAATTTCGGATGCACTTTGTGGAAGGCGGACATATTTCGACGACGTTCCCGTTGAATCGTATGCCGGATTGATGAGGTTTTCGGAAGAGCTCCCTGAGCAGCAGCAGGTATTGTTTGGGCAAATTCTCTGTTTACGCTACAAGCAGTAGTTGCATGTGCATTAGCAGCCTGTTTCACCCATTGAATGACCTTTTGGGCCTGGAATAAAGATGAAAAACCCATGTGGGAGTGGAAATCAGACTTGAGGCAATAAGATCTTTCAAACAGGAAAATTAGAAAAAAAGAACAATTGATTTGTTTGACATTGCAAAGGAAATCGAAGACAAGTGATTTGCCAGACATTTGACATACCTCAATTTCTGCTTTTGAGGGCCCATGATTATGTGGTTTAATCGGAGCAGCATCAGCAGCTGACCATTCCTATCCTTGTTTGAAATCGCTCTAATAGCGTACATATTTCCAGTTTACTGTCTTTATCTTTGTCAGTATTGTACAAACAGTCTTCATAGCCAAGTTGAAGCTTTCCTTTATGTGTTTGTAAAGGTTCTGTTGCCGACTATTCCGACTAACTATTCAAAACTAAATGACCAGTAAAATAACGGTTTTCAAAATCATAACTCAGGTAAGAAGAAGAACAGAATGAAAAAGTGAACACATACTAGAGGTTCTCCTAACTCTTTTTATTTCAATAAAAACAACAATAGAGGTACTTTATATCACAAGCAACAATAGTCATGATAACGGAATGTTGACTGAAGCAAGACAGTAAGCGGACGCCCAATAACTGACTGGCTGATAAATGGTTGATTGCTGCAATACTGGTCGCTTTCGACAACAGTTATATAACTGTCTCTGTTTTGTCGTTCTATTAATTGTCTATTTATGGTCGCTTCTGCCTTATGACGCGTCTATGTTATGTCGGTTCTTTTGTCTTGATACCGTATTTTACAAAATGATAAATCACCTTTAGCCAAGCCAAATGGCAACTGGCAGCCAACTCCTTACACCTATATATTTGACTGCTCTTGATCCACAATCTTAAAGCACAATTTTAAGATATAATCTTAGAAATACAAATGGTCTTCAAACAACTGTTGCTAGAACGAATCATAACTATCGATCGTTTTTTTTTTTTTTTTTTTTGGTTTGTCGCCATGAGGCGAGCAAACCGGGTCTAATGACCAGATTTTTTAATTGTTCCATGGAAGGGCACGTGACCTGATAGACCAATCAGATTATTCCGATAAACGGCGGCCCATGCAATTGCCGAACACAGTCTATCGAAAATGTGGATCCTATAATTACCGAAAATGAAGTAAATCTAAATAGTGAAAAAATGATATCTTAATCCTAGCGGTAGTTTCCATAAAGGTTACATCATAAACATAGGAGCAAATTAAGCGAGGTAAAAATTATATTTCACAGAACTCCAAAGAACATAATAATGTATTAATACAGAAAAACCAAAATAGGTCATAATTTGAACCTATAAAAGCATTATCGACCAGTCAAATCGCCCCGTGTCACCTCCAAGATATCCCGGATAAAACAAATTTACCAAAAGACAGTTTAATGTCATTTCTTTGTTTGTCATTTCAACCGTTAACGTTGAAAGGTTTCCCTGTAGAAATCAAAGCACTGAAGTGATAGTGAGTGAGTGTTTGAGTTTTACGTCCCACCAACAGCTAAGGTCATACGGAGACGGGACCTCGGTTTAAAGACTCATCCGAAAGTCTGGAGAAGCCCGGGATCGATCCTGCGATCCCTGGTTTACAAGGCGAGTAGCGTAACCACTGCACCACGGAGGCTTCTATTGAAGTGCTAGTAGGTCGAATGATTGTAGGTTGGGAAACAGCCCTGAACTGAGACTCAGACTGTTTCATTCAACCCTTAAATTCCAGTATTGTAAGCAAATAGTGTAGACCCTGATCTGACGCCGCGTTCTTGGCGTTTGATCTGGGTCTACATTGTTTGCCAAAATCATTCAGATTATATAGATAATAGAACTGATGGAAATGATCAGGAATCAATACAATTAGCTCCCATCCAAGACACCAAATGGAAAGAAATACCAGCACAAAGCAACACTATAATTAAAACGCCACAAGCGGATAGCCAAAAGGACAGTTCCTACAAAATTGCCAAACGGCTATCGAAAATAAAAAGATATTAGCATTGCATACATGCAAAGACAAAATATAACAATATACCACAACAGAAGAACCGCCTTGGAACGGCCAGGAACGCGTTTAGTTCACCAGAGCCGAATGCTCAGGGGGGAGCTTATAAGATAGGCAGTTGTTGTTCGTCGTCCGACGTATGCCGTCTGCGTCAAAACTTTCAAACGACATCTCCTCTAAAGTCACTGGACCAATTGGTCCCAAGTTTTATTTGTAGCATCCTTGGGCTTGGGGATTGAAAGTGTGTGTTTTTATGAAAATCGGCTCTTTAGTTTAGTTGCTATCGCAACTTAAATTTTCCATGGAAATCAAAAAGCAAAAATAGAAAACCTACTTTAAAAATAATCTCCTCAGAAACCATATGCTCTATGAGGCTAAGATTTTATTAAAATATTCATAATATTTGCTTCAACAGGATTGTTTTTATAAAATTCGGCTCTTTAGTTTGGCTGCTATGGCAACTTAGAGTTTCCATTTACTTGCAATAGGAAAAATTTAAAAAATGCATTTACTGCCAAGCTTTTGTAGATATTTTGAAAAACGAAAAAAAAAAAAAAAAAAAAAAAAAACTCCATACAAATATTCTTTAAGCATCATCTACCTGCCATATGATTTTAGGCCAATGATTGACATAGAACAAAATAGAAAAAAAAGCTACTTAAAACCATCTTCTTAGAATCCATATGCTCTATGAGGCTCAGTTTTTATGGAAATATTCACCATATTTGCCTTAATAGGTTTTGTGTTTTTTTATGCATTTCGGCTTTTAGTTTGGTTGCCATGGCATCTTAGCGATCCCATAGACTTGTATGTAGACTAGAACATGTTTAACGTCAGTACAGCTGTTGTCTGGGAATGTGTGGTGGCCGTAAAAAGTCTCCCTACCCTACATCATAGTGTAGTTTATATTTTCCTGTCCTTTGAGATCATTGATTCCATTGTGGAAGTTTGAAAATATTTGAGGGCCACTGATGAGGCCTAAATGGCCGAAACTAGCTAGTATGGCCCAGAAAACATGTACACTCCATATTTTCCAGTTCTGTAGTGAATTCCTTGCTTCCATAGGATAACCTTTCCTACAACAAATTGTAATGGGGAAAATTGAAAATTTGCATTTACTGCTAAGTCTCAGTTGATTTTTTGGCAAAACTTTTATATAAATATTCTTTGAGCAAATTTCTATCTGCCTTACTGCTCATGTTTGCTATGGCATGTTAAGAGTTTCCATAGACTTTTAATGGGGAAAATTGAAAAATGACATTTATGCCTTTAAAGATATTTTGCCAAACTTTCACAGAGATGTTCATTGAACAATGTTCTTATAGGCCTTTTGATTGGGAAATTGTCAATTGTCATATGTTGTCCTGTAACAACACATCCAATCGGCATAAGACCTCAGAAGCCACTAGGCTGATCGTGTCCAAAATTTATCTGTAGCATCCATGGGCGCAGGGCTTTCATGGTTAATAAATACATTGCTGCCAGCGGGCAGTGTTCCCCTGAGCTCTGGTGCGCATAGTGGTCCATGGGCCTCTTGTTTTGCAGGGGTTTTAATCGATTTTACGATTTAGTTTGACTTAAGCAGTAGTTAGAGAAACCCGTGTAAGAGGTAACGGGACCGAATCTTTGTGTCAAGCCTGGTTCCACTTCGGTCCCAAATGCTTTCACTTAGTCGGCCACGTGCCGTGCTAGCTTTGACAAGTCTGCCTTTGACGTCATTACCAATGTACGCAAAGTAGAAGTAAAACAAAGATCAGGAATCGATACAATTAACTTACTCCACCCATCAAAGACACCAAAGGGAAAGAAACACAAACATGAAGCGACCAGACCATAATGGAAACCTAAACAAAGGAAGGCCATAAGGACAGTTACTTTCCCACAAAATGGCCATATGGCCATCCAAAATAAAAAGACACAAGTGATACACACAGTAACTAACAAACAACGACATAAATAAACCGCCACAGAAGAACCGCCATGGAACGGTCAGTGGAAAGATTTCCACTGGGGGGGGGGGCTTAAATCGATTTTACGTGACCACAATCCTCGCCCTTACTTCCGTCGCGATTTAGACAAATGAATTGTTCAGTCCGCATGAAGGCCTCCTAACTCATCAGTGCAAAATCTTCGTGAACACAGAAATCAAAGAACCACAGAGGTGAGACAACGGTGAGGACTCGACAGCAAGAAACCACTGAAATGCTGGAGCAAAAGAAAACCAACAGTTAGACTCCGATGGGCCCAACCAGAGACAGAGCATCAGGCACCAACCAATATTACCTTGAATTAGATCTCTCTAATTCCCAATAAGCCTTTCCGTTGGAACCGTCATAGAATCTGACGTCTGACCCACCGGCGTGCAATTAAAGAGGGAAGCAAAGTTGCCAACCGTGATTGGGTTAACTACCATGCATGCAGACTGTCGAATAACATCCATGCTGTACCCAATCTTTTTATATCGAAGAATGATTTTACGAAATTGGGTGCTGAAGTCATTGCGGTTATATATTTTTCTGAATTTATATACTAAGTATATTCGCAACTCGTTTACAATGTAATGTCAATGTACGTGACCTTGTCTACAACTTGCAACCGACCGTTGACCGTTAATTGTGATGTTAGTCTCCTTGTAAGGCTGTCCAGGTGCCGGCTGATATACCGCCACATATTTTATACTGACTGTGAGATCATAGCCGTCTCACCAATATAATAATAATAATAAATAATAATAATAATAATAATAATAGTAACTTTATTTCAAGAGGATAACATATTTGGCACGAGTGCCAGTCTAACATATGTCCATCATTGTAACATTTATATGAGCATGTATGCATTGTTGAAAATTTGTTTCGCACCTAATGATACAAACCGAAGTTAAAACATATTCGCAAATATATACATTAAACTTTAAAAGCACCTTGGGGCGACGGGCGCGTGGCGGAAACCAATGTCCAAAAAGCACGCCCCTACTCCCATACTACTTTGATAGTCCCTAAAATTGCAGACGTAGCAAACATTAGATTAAACCAAGTAAGTTATGGATATTTTAACGTTTAAACGTAACATTAGCAAATCAGATAAACTTGATCCACAGTGTTTTTTTTTTTGTTTTTTTTTTTTTTTTTGTTTTTTCATCGTTTCTGTTGGAACACCCTTTGCCATTTCATTAGCGAAAGGGAACTCGTCTAAGACCTCTGTCTTACCTTAGATTTATCTTCTCGTGCTTAACAGCTCGCTATCAAAGCGTATCTGATAGGTAAGTCACCATCGTAAAATAAAAATATTAAAAAATCTGTGAGCATGGCAGAAAACATTTTACTGAACAGCGTTGGTGCTAGCACAAGTCTTGCTTGTATCCATTAGTCGCATGCAACTGTTAAGGAAGCTTGCCATCCAGGACCCGGGCAAGTATACCATGGTTGAACTGCTGCACCGTTTATACGAATTTGACCAGACAACCAGACTGTGTTACAATTTTCCAAAGTCCCTTACGACTGAGTGTTACAAATGTTTTTGTAATGACAACAAAAGCCAAGTAGAGGTTCACATTCTGAATCTGGTATATCTTCTGAAGCAGCCTTTATTATGAAGAACATGTTAAATTTTCTTCATTTCTTCTTGAATCCACTTTTGTCTCCAGGTAGAAGCTTCTGGCTGTTCAAAGTGTTTTTTCAATCAATGGAATAGGACCCTTACAACTATCTTCCCGCTAATTGACTACAGTGTAAATTCTTTCGTTTAAACTGACAACTGACCTTCTTGAATGCATTAAGCTTATTGATAGATAGCTCTATCCGCGTGGCCATAAGGTCGAAATCACGGGCATACTTTAGCTCACCTTGTGAGCTTTTGTGATCGTGAGATGTCCGGCGTCGTTCGTCGTCCGCACGTAACTTTCTTGTGAACACTCTAGAGGCCACAGTTTTGGTCTACTCATCAACAAACTTGGTCAGAATTATCATCATGATAATAACTCGGTCCATTTCGAATATTGGCCATTTCGGGTAAAAAAAAATGGTCAGAACGACAAATCATAGAAAAACATTGTGAAAATTCTGGAGGCCACTGGTTTTGTTCAATCATCACTAAACTTGCCCAGAATGATTAGCATGACACAATCTTGGTCATGTTTCAATGAGTCATGTCGGATAAAAAGTAGGTCGGCAAGTCAAATCGTAGAAAACCCTTGTGAATACTCTAGAGGTCACAGTTTAAGTCCGATCTTCATCAAACTTGCTCAGAATGGTCATCATGATGACCTGTCGGTCACCTTCGAATATGGGACATGTCGAGACAAAAAGTAAGTCAGAAGGTCAAATTATAGAAAAAAAACCTTGTGAACACTCTTGGTCCAATCATCATCAAACTTGCTCCGATTAATTATCATGAAAATATATCAGTCAAGTTCGAAAATAAGTCTTGTCGGGTCCGAAAGTAGGTCAGTGGGTCAAATCATAGAAAACCCTTGTGAACACTCTAGATGCCACAGTTTTGATCCAATCATCATCAAACTTGCTTAGAATGATTATCTTGACAATTTCCCGATCAAGTTTGAACACTGGTCATGTCAGGTCAAAAGTAGGTCAGTAGGTAAAGTCAAAGGGAAACCTTGTGAAAACTCTAGTTTTAGTCCAATCATCATAAACCTTGCTCAGAATTATCACCTTGACAATATCTCGGTCAAGTTGGAATATGGGTCATGTCAGGTTAACAAGTAGGTCAGTAGTCAAATCATAGAAACCCCCTGTGAAGACTCTAAAGAGCACAGTTTGGGTCCAATCACCATCAAAGTTGCTCAGAATAATCATCTTAACAATAGGTCAGTCAAGTTCGAATAAAGTTCGTGTCCGGTCAAAAAGTATGTCAGCAGGCCTACTTGGCATGTAGGTTCCTTGGGACAAGGGCTTCTCTCTCATGCCAAAAATAGACCTGTGGCCTGGACCTGTGACCTACTTCATCATACGTTTTGAACAATTTGAGATGTGGCAAGGGCTTCCCTACCCATACAAAAATTTTGACTTGTGACCTTGACCTTTAACCTACTTTATCATAACTTTTGAACCATTTAGATACTCATACAAAAACATTTGACAGGTCATCTTCACCTGTGACCTACTTTTCATAACTTTTGAACCATTTGAGATAAAGTCTTCATATTTAACATGAAGGTTCCATGTGACAGGGGCTTCCCACATTACAACCAGATTTTGACCTGAAACATTGACCTTGAGCTGCGACCTACTTTATCATAAGTTTTGAACCGTTTGAGATCGAGCCTTCATATTTGGCACGTAGATTTGTTGTGACAAGGACTTCCCACTCATATAAACAATTCTGGCCTGTCACCGTCACCTGTGACCTACTTTATCATAAGTTTTGAACCGATTGAGATCGAACCTTCATAATTGGCATGTAGGTTTCTTGTGACAAGGGCTTCCCACTCATACAATTTTGACTTTGGACCTTGATCTTGACCTGTATACTGGTATGTCAAATCTGCATTGCCAGAGGCAACTACTCACACTGGCTCATACGTTTAGCTTCAGACAGATGCTCACCACCCTCCCAACTCTTTGCAGACGAAACATTGTAAGTTAGACTGAACCAGTTCATCTCCGAATGGTGCACTAGGACCTGACCCTCACTGTCCGCACAAGGTGCATAGATAGTGACATACAAGTCAGCTCTGTATTGTCAATTTCGAAGGAATGTACCATGTATGGGTGACCCTCTGACAAATAAAAATCAAAAATGAGTTCCTTTAAGAGCAATGAAAACATTCATAAAAAAGAAGATGGGTCATACTACGTAGTAAAGTCGCGCCACTGAACATGATAGTCTCAAGAACTAAACAAATATGTAACCCTTAAAATGACTTCTACTCCTAAATATTTGAAATAAAAAAATTACAGAAATGTTTCTTGAGTCACTGTCAACCAAAACTGCTCAAACCATTCACTCCACCCACCTTATATTACTTTTTATTTTATTTCTACAATAAGGATCAGGTGACCCTCTTGTCTATCAATCAAGTTTTCCGCTAGACTTTGTCCGACTTAATACACCCTAAAGAATATCAAGGGTAGATTGATTTTATGTATGGTGTTAGATACTGGTCCAAAGATTAGTCGGCACTACCCAGCCCTTCTTGTCCTTAACCCGGATTAAAAGGCGATTAACTTCGCACTTTTATTTTCAAGCTCTTTTATGAAAGTTCTAGGATCTATTATTTATTCTAACACAGCGCGCCAATATAGGCAATGGAAAATAACTGTGTTTTATTCTACAACAAATCACGACAAGGAAGAGCGTGACGAGTGACGTCATTAAAACTGCAAATTTATGTCGTCACTAGTCGATTTCCTTGACGTTAGACGGTTTAACGTCATTTTCTCGCATCGAAAACGTTAGAAAAGAATATAAATATATGTGTTTCAGTCGATAATTTTAGCTGGATTTCTTCTTACAATGGCGAAAACTTGTGAGATTTTGAAGGAAACAACAGCATTATTGCCGATTTTCAGCCTGTTAGAATCGAAATAAATCAAGTCTAGTTTGTGATTTGTTGAATAATAAATCACAGTTTGTCGGCCAGTTGTAAGTAGACAAATCACGCGCGCTACGCGCTAGTGATTTGATCTACTTTACAACTGACCTCCAAACTGTGATTTATTACTCAACAAATCACAGCTAGAGCTGATCTATTTCATAAAAAATACATTTAGTGGATAAAGTATGAAATGATAACATTCGTTTGTTCGCATCATAATTTAGACCGACAAGACCAAACCCATTGGATGCTTTTTAAAAGCAGCCAACTTGTTTTGTGTGTGTGTGTGTGTGTGTGTGTGTGTGTGTGTGTGTGTGTGTGTGTGTGTGTGTGTGTGTGTGTGTGTGTGTGTGTGTGTGTGTGTGTGTGTGTGTGTGTGTGTGAGTGAGTGAGTGAGTGAGTGAGTGAGTGAGTGAGTGAGTGAGTGAGTGAGTGTGCGTGCTTGCGTGCGTGCGTGCGTATGTGTGTGTGTGTGTGTGTGTGTGTGTGTGTGTGTGTGTGTGTGTGTGTGTGTGTGTGTGTGTGTGTGTGTGTGTGTGTGTGTGTGTGTGTGTGTGTGTGTGTGTGTGTGTGTTTTGCCTTCTGTCGTCAGGGCGTGGAATAATTTGCCTATTGATGCCCAACAATATACGGAACCAGGGAAGGGACATGTTTTTTTTTTTATTTTATAACTTGTGCGCACAAGATAATATCTTGTGCGGACAAGATATTATCTTGGAAGACAACATATTATCTTGTGCGGACAACATATTATCTTGTGCGGACAACATAATATCTTGTCCGCACAAGGACAACATAATATCTTGTCCGCACAAGATAAAATCTTGTCCGCACAAGATATTATCTTGTGCGGACAACATATTATCTTGTGCAGACAAGATATTATCTTGTCGCACAAGATATTAAGTTGTGCGAACAAGATATTATCTTGTGCGGACAAGATATTATGTTGTCCTTGTGCGGACAAGATATTATGTTGTCCGCACAAGATAATATGTTGATAAAAAATAAAAAAATCATGTCCATTCCCGGGTTCCGTAGCAATCAAATTCCAGTATATTTTATTTTAATATTTCCTGATAAAAAAAGACCAATACACGTTCCCAGGTAATATTATGCGGGGAATAGAAAACATCAGATTCTACATACTCGTCTGCGAACTAACTGCAATGCACTCAACTTTGACCTCATCATGAAAAATGTCTCTGATTCGCCAATGTGACATTGTGGCTGTATCGAACATGCCCAACACTATTTTTTCTATTGTTTATATTCTTCTTCTTCTTAATTCAATTTCAGTACATACAATTCCTACCTTAACTGTTCTGCTACATGGTGACGGCTCAATGTCATTCGAAACCAATTCTTTTCTCTTTGATCAGACACAGACGTTCATAAAGAACGCAAAACGACGTTGAGCATTTTAAAAATGGAAACGCCTGCAATGTACGGTCTCTAATAGCTATGTTGATCCATTCTGATATTTTGCGGCTGAAAGTTTACACAATTGTTTTCCCGCCTCCCTTTTCCAATCATAATTTTTATTTTCTCATTTCATCTACATATTAAGCAACGCCCCCGCCCATAGGGGCTTGAAGAAATATATGGGCGGCATGATGCTTCCACGCAGAGCTGAATCCTTCCCGCACACTAGTACTGGTAAACCGCTTAGAGGATCTAAGCCTGTCCATGAACCGCGGTGCGAGGCGGACCGTCCCTGCTAATAAACCCTATTGGTTTAATTGGGCGACAGGGCTTGAGATGTCATTTCAACTCAATGTCGGGTAAAAGTCCCACAACATTGGAAGCAGCGTCTCCAAAATGACCTTTACGGTGTTGACGGGGACGTTAAACCTAAAATCAAACAAAACAAACATATGAAGCAACTCCAATGATGTATTTTTCTTCATATCTGTAGTTTTTTTTTTTTTTTTTTTTTTTCTTTCTTCAAAACAGTCTTTGACTTATTGAATGTTCCAAATGACTGAATAATCGTCAGATATAACACTATGTTTGGATATGTATACATCCAAGGAAACGAACTTTATAAGCTTTCAGCTTTCGTTCCCATCCTTGAAATTGTTGATTTGTGTATTGTATGTATGTTTGTTTGTTTGATTTAAGGTTTAACGTCCCTGTCAACACTATTTATGTCATTTTGGAGACGCTGTATGTAAGTAATACGACTCGTATGTTGGTTTATAAAATAAATTGGGCCCCGTCAAGTGATTTTGGTAATTATCGCCTATTCGAGAAGCGAAGGTTCAGGCGAGCCTGCGCATCCGCGCAGTCTCGCCAGAACCTTCGCTGCTCGCTCATACAAGCAGTGAATCAAGAGGAACCTTCAGACAGAAAGCCATATCCCTGGCCCCTCTGAATGGCTGAGCATGCGCAGTTAAAATTTGTCATGACGGAATGCTCGAAGACACAAATTCGCTTGGCGGGGCTCAATTAGTTTAAACTGTATACCAAAAAAGGGGCGAACTCACAAGCGGAAAGACGTTGTCTCCCCAATTTTACGATGGCGGAACAAAGAGGCGCCTCCCCTAAAATTGTGTTCATTCACCTTTCTTGACGATTAATATAATAGTCAGTGTTCAAAATACACCAAAGATGTATCATTTGTTTGTTTGTTTGATTTGAGGTTGAGCGTCCCCGTCAACACTGTATAGGTCATTTTGGAGACGTTGCTTCCAATTTTGTGGGACTTTTACATTGAGATGAAATGACATCTCAAGCCCTGTCGCCCAATGAAACCAATAGGGTTTATAAGCATGGACGGTCTTTGCCTGGGCAGGCTTAGATCCTCTAACCGGTTTACCAGTAATCGTGTGCGGTCGGTTTCAGCTCTGCGTGGAAGCATCATGCAGTCCATCTATTCCGTCAAGCCCCGATAGGCGGGGGCCGTAAAGGTGTATCATGCAAAATGGCAATGAATGGTCATCATCACGAAAACACGTCTATATAGTTTTGACCCCACTGAACCCCACTTTTATATCGTAAAACAGGGGTTTACAGAGGTTGGCCTTATTTATGAGGCGGTTCTAACAAGTATCCAAAATCCATATTTTGACCCGAAAAAAGAAAAATATCACAATTTTTCATTTTAAAATTTTCGTTTTTTCGGCGGTAAAGTTTACAATGTATTTGTATAGTTCTGGTTTCGTAATGATTTTCCATACTGTATAGTTTTGTTTCCAATATTACGGCGTTGTTTAATAAACACATTTTCTGCTTTTGATGCCGCCAGTACTTAAGTGATATAAAGAGGTGATGGTGTATTAGACCTGGGCAATGGGCATTTCAATTTTAAACTTTCAGTTTATTCATTATAAAAACACGCCTATACAAATACATTGAAAATGTTACCGCGAAAAATGTGAAAATTTTAAGATGAAAAATGGCGATATTTTTCTTATATCTGCTCAAAATATAGTAGCGGTTCTAACGGGCACCCGCGATCTATATTTTAGAGCAGAAATAAGAAAAAAAAGTTTTACCAAAACCTCCCCCCCCCCCCACCACCACCCCACCACCACCACCGTAAACCCACTTTTATTTTGGATAGCCTATTTGCCATTTTGTGGGAAAGTAACTGTCCTTTTGGCTTTCCGCTATTGATGTTTCCATTAGGGTCTGTTGTTTCATGTTTGTGTTTCTTTCCCTTTGGTGTCTCTTATCGGGGGCTGTGAGTTAATTGTATCGATTCTTGATCATTGCCTCCATTTCTAGTTTACTATATAAAAATGGGGTTTAAGAGGGTCAGAATTATATAGGCGTGTTTCCCTGATGTGGAAAAAGTTTTTGTCTGAAAAAAAATAAACAAAAAAAAAACTTATATAATGAAAGAAGTCCCGTGATCTCCGCTTGCACGGGACCCAGGCCCCGAGTTTACAAAACGTATTATCATGCTCAACTCAAATGAATATGAAAATTGTAATACAGACAAAACGTGTTGAAATACAGACAAAACGTGAAGCAATTTAGGTGCTGAATTAAGCAAAGAATGTTGTTTGTTCTGCTCACAAATTCTAAAAAGCCATCGAACCCGGGCTTCTCCAGACTTTTGAATGGGTCTTTAAACCGAGATTCCGTCTCCGTATAACCTTACCTATTGGCGAGACGTAAAACTCAAGACACTCACTCACTCACTCACTCACTCACTCTGAAAATGCCAACAGTTGTTGGGATTTTGTTATTTATGAGCTAGACAAATTTCATGCTCAAGTGAGCTGAGCACGAAAACAATTTTATCAGTTACCCCCTATATTGATTGTATTGTAACATCTTGACCTGATAAAGATATGCTATCTCAGGACAAGTGAGCTTTATCAGGTCAACGTGACATTGCACTTCTATGAACTAGACTGTTTGGAAAATTTGGCAAAACATGTAAGAGTGTACAATGGAATTAACTGATAAACAGAATACCAGATTCGTGTCATTTGATATAAAGTTTATCAGGCTCGCCTTCGAGAACGCATGTAGAATCGCTCGGCAAGCCTCGCAATTCTACAAGCATTCTCGAAGCCTTGTCTGATAAACTTGATATTAAAAGACACAAACCTTGTATTCTCTATTTATAACCTCGAAGCCAGGTCTGGCAAAAATTTCCCAGTATCATTTCTCGACATCGATTAATCAGGACAGTGATTTGGGCTGAGTGTCCGCGACGAAGATGGACACATGTAACACGCCTAAATGGGTTTGTGTGTCTCTTTAGTGTCTCAAAAAAGACTTTATCGCGCCGAAAATTTGATATATTTATAACGTCTGCTAGCATAAAATCATCTTAACAATGTTCTGGAAAAGGGTTCTCCTTTGGAAGCCAGGAATTCACCACAGAACTGAAAAGTATCGAGTGTACATGTTTTCTGGGTCAGACTAGCTTTTAGCGGCCAATGCCAAGTAGGCCTCAACAGTGACCCTCAATTATTTTCAAAATTTCACAATGGAATCAATGATTTCAAAGGACAAGAAAATATAAACTACACTATTATGAAGGGCAGAGAAACTTTTGTACGACCATTTATTAATTGATTATCCTATATTACACAAGGTCAACCAATATTAAAAAATCATAAATCATGTTTTTTATGGTGTCAGTTAATAAAATTGTCATTAATCAAGTAATTTCGTATTGTCCCAGTTACAGGTCCGAGGTCTGCTGTATTGGCACGAGGCGGAAGCCAATACAGCAGACCTCGGACCTGTAACTGGGACAATACGAAATTACTTGATTAATAACATTATAATATTGAACACCCCGTAAACCCGACTTTATATATAGAATAATGGGGTTTTCAGACGCTTCTAATAAGCACCATAATCTATATTTGGACAAGAAATAGACGATCTTACATGAGTGTTCATGTATTATTGAATTTATTAAACGAGTTGAGGAAAAGGGATAAAATGTGAGGCTTTGCCGAGCATTTTATCCCTTTCCCTCAACGAGTTTAATAAATTCAATAATACATGAGCACGAATGCAAGATTCTATTTATCATATGACATTTATAACGCATTTTATTCACGATTGTTTACAAAAATGTCAATATTCCGCCGTTAGCAATCGCGACGTCGTTAAGGACGTCGTATATGTAACGTTACGGGACGTATCTAGCTAATTTGCATATTTAATCCACTAGTGGATTATCGAAAATATTACATAGAGGATCCTACATGAGTGCTCATGTATTATTGAATTTATTAAACGAGTTGAGGATAAGGGATAAAATGCGAGGCTTTGCCGAGCATTTTATCCCTTTTCTCAACGAGTTTAATAAATTATTCAATTATACATGGGCACGAATGCAAGATTCTATTTATCATATGACATTTAAAACGCATTTTATTCACGATTGTTTACAAAAATGTCAAAATTCCGCCATTAGTAAACGCGACGTCGTTAAGGACGTCGTACATGTAACGTTACGGGACCTATCTACCTAATTTGCATATTTAATCCACTAGTGGATTATCGAAAATATTACATGGCGTTATTACACTCTCAGACGCGACGTCATATGATAAATGGCGTTATCACACTCTCAGACGCGACGCCATATGATAAATAAGAAACATATCACAAAGTTTATGATACTGGACGCTCATCGAACCTCCCTACTGACCAGAACTATAATTGAATTCAGGGTGCCCTTTTATGTTAATTGGAGTTAAGCCTCCTTCTTGCGGACTTGTGTTAACGTGAGACTTAACTTTTCACAATGCAGTGAAATTGCAATAGCCCGAACACCTTTGATGCTTTGAAAAGTAAATCGAGAAGGGGCAGTTCGAACCAGAGAGGCTCGTTTATCTGTTGCCGCCTCTATTAATGACATTGCAACACATTGACCTGATAAAGATATGTTATATCGGGACAAGTGAGCTTATCAGGTCAACGTGACATTGCACTTTTTTATGGATAAACCAGATAACTGAAAAAAATGGCAAAAATATTGTTATTACTGCTGGAAAAGTTTGAAAAATTACTTTTTTTAATAAAATATTATAGGGAAAAATTATGGTCAGCTGATACTAAATATATCGACCAACTATTGTGCGCCGGAATGTTGGTACACACTAAGTATACAAGGGGATAAAATGATAAATGGAATATCAGATTCATGTCAAGTTTATCAGGCACGGCTTCGAGAAAGCGTTAAGAATCCTCGGCAAATTCCACGATTCTACATGGATTCTCGAAGCCTTACCCGATTAACTTGATATCAAAAGACATGAACCTGGTATTCTCTATTTATAGCACCAAGTCAGACACTGAAGTTATAAAACTTCAGCTGAGCAACACGTTTATAATGCTCATATAAATTAAAATACAAATGAAAGGGGCAATTTTTCTGCTCAGATCAGCACAAAATGTAATTTGTCATGTTCATAAATTTTTAAATGCCAACAATAGTTGGCATTTAAAAATTTATGAGCAAGACAAATTTCGTGCTCAACCATATAACAGCAGTGATGAAATGCCTTATGTAGCATAAGACCCGTAGTTAAGTTATTTGAAAGTAGGAATTAACCTTATCCTGCTGAATAAATTTATTTAGACACACCCGTTTTTTGATAATTTGGCGTCCAGATGCAAATTGACAGAACCTTACCAATGAGATTGCCAAATGTTGGTTAATGGATTGTTTGGGGTTTAACGACACTTCAACGCTCATTTTGATTCGTCACCCAGAAAAAGGGAGAAAAAGAAATAGGAGAAATAGTAGAAAAAGGAAAGAGGAAAATGAATGGAAGTGTAGAGACAGAAGAAGTAACACCGCCCCCCCCCCCCCACTCTACCCTCACCTGCTGCAAGGACAGCAGGCCTTGCCCAACTGTAGACCAATATCAGTTGGATGCCTCAATGATGCAAGATGCACGTCAACTTTGCCTTACACTACCACCCCCTTGCCAAGTATTAGATTTCTTGATAAATAGTCTCGACGAGGCATGTCCGTCTGTAACATTTCGTGAAAATCTCTCCAATTTTTAACCGCTTCGAATATTGCACGACCCGCACCAAAAATGACCGAAA